>WNWK01000637.1:0-107500 GCA_009830355.1 Cherax destructor
CCACCCACCAAGACTGAGGGACTGACCACCTCCTACCAAGACTGAGGGACTGATCCCCTCCTACCAAGAGTTAGGGACTGACCGCCTCTTACCAAAACTGAGGGACTGACCACCTCATAACTACTTCTTTTTTCCAACAGTCTCCAATGTTACATTCGCGTTTGCTTTTCAACTGAAGACGCCTGACTGTACAAGCGAAACGTTTCAATAATAAAAAATTAGGCGAGTGTTGCAGACGTGTGTTGCAGACGTGTGTTGCACACTGGTATATAGTGGCAAGCATCATCAATGACGCCAGGTTGGTTTGTACATGCTAAGCATGGGCCAGTATGTCTCCTGCAGTGCTCCTTCTTTCAATCAAATTCTGAAGCAAGGGACTACACAAGTGTCTAAGTCTCTCCGAACATCAAGACGAAGACTGCAAGTTCAATTTACAACAAAACAAACAAAAATAAATTGACGTACAAATAATACATGTTGCTAGTGGGCATTTAAACACACACAAACACACTTACGCACACACACACACACACACACACACACACACACACACACAAGTGTGTGAGGAGCTCAACATAAGATTCAAAGAGGTGTTCACAGTGGAAATAGAAGGGCCTCCAGAAAGGAGGAGAGGTAGGGTACACCATCAAGTGCTGGACACAATACACACAACTGAGGAAGTGAAGAGGCTACTAAGCGAGCTAGATACCTCAAACGCGATGGGGCCGGACAACATCTCTCCATGTGTCCTGAGAGAGGGAGCGGAGGAGCTATGTGTACCCCTAACAACAATCTTCAACACATCTATCGAAACAGGGCGACTACCTGAGGTATGGAAGACAGCAAATGTAGTTCCAATCTTTAAAAAAAAGAGACAGGAACGTAGCACTAAACTACAGACCAGTGTCACTGACTGGTATAGTATGCAAGGTCATGGAGAAGATTATCAGGAGAAGAGTGGTGGAGCACCTAGAAAGGAATGAGCTTATCAATGACGGCCAACACGGTTTCAGGGACGAGAAATCCTGTGTCACAAACCTACTGGAGTTCTACGACAGGGTGACAGCAGTAAGACAAGAGAGAGAGGGGTGGGTAGATTGCATATTCCTGGACTGTAAGAAGGCGTTTGACATAGTTCCACACAAGAGATTAGTGCAGAAGCTGGAGGACCAGGCAGGGGTAACAGGGAAGGCACTACAATGGATCAGGGAATACCTGTCAGGAAGACAGCAGCGAGTCATGGTACGTAGCGAGGTGTCAGAGTGGGCGCCGGTGACGAGTGGGGTTCCACAGGGGTCATTCCTAGGACCTGTGCTGTTTCTGGTATTTGTGAACGACATGATGGAAGGAATAGACTCCGAAGTGTCCCTGTTTGCAGATGATGTGAAGTTGATGAGAAGAATTCAATCGGACGAGGACCAGGCAGAACTACAAAGGGATCTGGACAGGCTGCAAGCCTGGTCAAGCAATTGGCTCCTGGAGTTCAACCCCACCAAGTGAAAAGTCATGGAGATTGGTGAAGGGCAAAGAAGACCACAGACGGAGTACAGTATAGGGGGCCAGAGACTGCAAACATCAATCAAGGAAAAAGATCTTGGGGTGAGTATAACACCGGGCACATCTCCTGAGGCGCACATCAACCAAATAACTGCTGCAGCATATGGGCGCCTGGCAAACCTAAGAACACCATTCCGACATCTCAATAAAAAAGCGTTCAGGACCCTGTACACTGTGTACGTTAGGCCCATACTGGAGTATGCAGCACCAGTTTGGAACCCACATCTAGCCAAGCACGTACAGAAGCTAGAGAAACTGCAAAGCTTTGCAACAAGACTAGTCCCGGAGCTAAGGGGTATGTCCTACGAGGAGAGGTTAAGGGAAATCGACCTGACGACACTGGAGGACAGGAGAGATAGGGGGGACATGATAACGACATATAAGATACTGAGAGGAATAGACAAGGTGGACAGAGACAGAATGTTCCAGAGATGGGACACAGCAACAAGGGGACACAGTTGGAAGTTGAAGACTCAGATGAATCACAGAGATGTTAGGAAGTATTTCTTCAGTCATAGAGTGGTCGGGAAGTGGAATAGCTTGGGAAGCGATGTAGTGGAGGCAGGTTCCATACATAGCTTTAAGGAGAGGTATGATAGAGCTCATGGAGCAGGGAGCGTGACCTAGTAGCGGCCAGTGAAGAGGCGGGGCCAGGAGCTATGACTCTACCTCTGCAACTACAACTAGGTGAGTACAACTAGATAGGTGAGTACATACACACTGGCCGGTAGCGGCCAGTGAAGAGGCGGGGCCAGGAGCTGTGAATCGACCCCTGCAACCACAACTAGGTGAGTACACATACACACATTCAAAACCCTGTACACTGTGTACGTTAGACCCATACTGGAGTACGCAGCACCAGTTTGGAACCCACACCTAACCAAGCACATAAAGAAACTAGAGAAAGTGCAAAGGTTTGCAACACGACTAGTCCCGGGGCTAAGGGGTATGTCCTACTAGGAGAGGTTAAGGGAAATCGACCTGACGACACTGGAGGACAGGAGAAATAGGGAGGACATGATAACGACATATAAGATACTGAGAGAAATTGACAAGGTGGACAGAGACAGAATGTTCCAGAGATGGGACACAGCAACAAGGGGACACAGTTGGAAGTTGAAGACTCAGATGAATCACAGAGATGTTAGGAAGTATTTCTTCAGTCACAGAGTTGTCGGGAAGTGGAATAGTTTGGGAAGCGATGTAGTGGAGGCAGGTTCCATACATAGCTTTAAGAAAAGGTATGATAAGGCTCATGGCGCAGGGAGAGTGACTCAGTTGTGGACAGCGAAGAGGCGGGCTCAGGAGCTGAGTCTCGACCCCTGCAACCACAATTAGGTGAGTACAATTAGGTGAGTACACACACACAAACACACTTACACACACACACACACACACACACACACACACACGGGGCCAGGAGCTGTGCATCGACCCCTGCAACCACAACTAGTTGAGTACACACACACAAACACACTTACACACACACACACACACACACACACACACACACACATACACACACACACACACACAAACACACACACACACACACATACACACACACACACACACATACACACACACACACACTCACACACATGAAAATGATATAGCATCAAAAGTCAAGTCTGACCCGAAGCTGCTGTATAGCCACATCAGGAGGAAAACAACAGCCAAGGACCAGGTAATCAGGCTGAGAAAGGAAGGTGGGGAGTTCACAATAAACGACCAAGAGGTATGTGAGGAGCTCAACATGAGATTTAAAGAAGTATTTACACAGGAGACAGGAAGGACTCCAGGAATTCAGAATAGGGAGGTATACCAACAAGTGCTGGATGAAATACACACAACCGAGGAGGAGGTGAAGAAGCTGCTATGTGAACTCGATACCTCAAAAGCGGTGGGACCGGACAACATTTCTCCGTGGGTCCTTAGAGAGGGAGCAGAGATGTTGTGTGTGCCACTAACACAAATCTTCAACACATCCATTGAAACTGGGCAACTACCTGAGGCGTGGAAGATGGCAAATGTAGTCCCAATTTTTAAGAAAGGAGACAGACACGAGGCATTAAACTACAGACCTGTGTCACTGACGTGTATAGTATGCAAAGTCATGGAGAAGATCATCAGGAGGAGAATGGTGGAGCACCTAGAAAGACACAAGCTTATAAACGACAACCAGCATGGTTTCAGGGAAGGAAAATCCTGTGTCACAAACCTACTGCAGTTTTATGACAAGGTAACAGAAGTAAGACACGAGAGAGGGGTGGATAGACTGCATTTTTTGGACTGCAAGAAGGCGTTCGACACAGTTCCTCACAAGAGATTAATGCAAAAGCTAGAGGATCAGGCACACGTAACAGGAAAAGCACTGCAATGGATCAGAGAATATCTGACAGGGAGGCAACAACGAGTCATGGTACGTGACGAGATGTCAGAGTGGGCACCTGTGACGAGTGGAGTTCCACAAGGGTCAGTCCTAGGACCTGTACTGTTTTTGGTATATGTGAATGACATAACGGAAGGGATAGACTCAGAAGTGTCCCTGTTTGCAGATGATGTGAAGTTAATGAGAAGAATCAAATCAGTCGAGGATCAGGCAGGAATACAAAGAGACCTGGACAGGCTGCAAGCCTGGTCCAGTAACTGGCTCCTTGAATTTAACCCTGCCAAATGTAAAGTCATGAATATCGGGAAGGGCAAAGAAGACCGCAGACAGAGTATAGTCTAGGTGGCCAAAGATTGCAAACCTCACTCAAAGAAAAGATCTTGGGGTGAGTATAATACCGAGCACATCTCCTGAGGCACACATCAATCAGATAACTGCTGCAGCATACGGGCGGCTGGCAAACCTAAGAATAGCGTTCCAATACCTCACCAAGGAATCATTCAAGACTCTTATACCATATACGTCAGGCCCATACTGGAGTATGCAGCACCAGTTTGGAACCCACACCTGGTCAAGCACGTCAAGAAATTAGAGAAAGTGCAAAGGTTTGCAACAAGACTAGTCCCAGAGCTAAGGGGATTGTCCTACGAAGAAAGGTTAAGGAAATCGGCCTGACGACACTAGAGGACAGGAGGGTTAGGGAGACATGATAACGACATATAAAATACTGCGAGGAATAGATAAGGTGGACAGAGACAAGATGTTCCAGAGAGGGGACACAGAAACAAGGGGTCACAATTGGAAGTTGAAGACTCCTATGAGTCAAAGGGATGTTAGGAAGTATTTCTTCAGTCATAGAGTTGTCAGGAAGTGGAATAGCTTGGAAAGCGACATAGTGGAGGCAGGAACCATACATAGTTTTAAGACTAGGTTTGATAAAGCTCATGGAGCAGGGAGAGAGAGGACCTAGTAGCAATCAGTGAAGAGGCGGGGCCAGGAGCTATGACTCGACCCCTGCAACCACAAATAGGTGAGTACAAATAGGTGAGTACACACACACACACACACACACTCACACACACACACACACACACACATACACACACACACACACACACACACATACACACACACACACACACACACACACACACATACACACACACACACACACACATACACACACTCACACACACACACATACACACACATACACACACACACACACACACACCAGGAGCTGAGTCTCGACCCCTGCAACCACAATTAGGTGAGTACACACACACACACACTCACACACACACACACACACACACACACACACACACACACACAACACACTTTAAAGAGACAATCAAATAAAATAAAGATCGCAGACACAGACGGACACACTTTAAAAAGTATTTAAACGAACCAATAAAACACAAAAAAACAAGAGTAAGCAAATAACTAGCACACACAGACACACTCACGTCTGGAGGCATATAAACCAACAAGAAAAACCAACCTGTTGACAAACAAAGCCGACAAACCCAGACGCACAAATAATAAGACAATTAAAACAAATTAAAACAAACAAGCAACGATTCACTGGACAAAACAAAAATCCTAAACCCACATGTACCAAAAAACAAACAATTTCCCCCACAAGCCTTTCAAAACAAGGAACTAACTACTTAACAAAGAAAAATTCCTCACCTACAAATCCACAAACAAAAACTCTTAATTCAGAGGCAGACAAAAATTACGAAACGTCGGGGCGAAAGTGAGAAACATCGAAATGTGACACGAAAAAAGGCAGCACCCACGGGGAATGGGGGGGGGGCGGTGCCCCCTCACCCATGGTTGGATATCTGAGGTGTGGCACCCCAGACCACCGTCCCCCACCACCACCTCCCCCAGGACCAACACAAGGTCACGGTCCCCGGGGACCACCACGACATGGTCCATCTGGTCCCCCAGGGCCCGCCGGTACATGGCCCGCTGCTATGTAATGTTCAACCACAGGGGAGGGGAGGACGGGGGAGGGGGAAAGTAAGGTGAAGTGGAGGGAGGGAGAGGGGGGAATAATAATAATATTGGGGCTGAAGTGGAGAATATAGCAAGGCAGAAATGTGTAATATTGGGGGCAATATTTGAGATAATACCAGGAATATTACTAAAGTAATATTACAGTAATATCGGGAGTAATACCATAGGTAATGCGAGGAGTAATATCGGGAGTAATACCATAGGTAATGCATGGAGTAATATCGGGAGTAATATCGGGAGTAATACCATAGGTAATGCATGGAGTAATATCGGGAGTAATACCATAGGTAATGCAAGGAGTAATGTCGATAGTAATATAATAGGTAATGCAAGGAGTAATATCGGGAGTAACACCATAGGTAATGCAAGGAGTAATATCGGGAGTAATATAATAGGTAATGCAAGGAGTAATATCGGGAGTAATACCATAGGTAATGCAAGGAGTAATGTCGGGAGTAATATTATAGGTAATGCAAGGAGTAATATCGGGAGAAATACCATAGGTAATGCAAGGAGTAATGTCGGGAGTAATATAATAGGTAATGCAAGGAGTAATATCGGGAGTAATACCATAGGTAATACAAGGAGTAATATCGGGAGTAATACCATAGGTAATTTAAGGAGTAATATCGAGAGTAATACCATAGGTAATGCAAGGAGTAATGTCGAGAGTAATATAATAGGTAATGCAAGGAGTAATATTGGGAATAATACCATAGGTAATGCAAGGAGTAATATCGGGAGTAATATAATAGGTAATGCAAAGAATAATATCGGGAGTAATACCATAGGTAATGCAAGGAGTAATGTCGGGAGTAATATAATAGGTAATGCAAGGAGTAATATCGGGATTAATACCATAGGTAATGCAAGGAGTAATGTCGGGAGTAATATAATAGGTAATGCAATGAGTAATATCGGGAGTAATACCATAGGTAATGCAAGGAGTAATATCGGGAGTAATACCATAGGTAATGCAAGTAGTAATATCAGGAGTAATACCATAGGTAATACAAGGAGTAATGTCGAGAGTAATACCATAGGTAATGCAAGGAGTAATATCGAGAGTAATACCATAGGTAATGCAAGGAGTAATATCGGGAGTAATACCATAGGTAATGCAAGGAGTAATATCAGGAGTAATACCATAGGTAATACAAGGAGTAATATCGAGAGTAATACCATAGGTAATGCAAGGAGTAATATCGGGAGTAATACCATAGGTAATACAAGGAGTAATATCGGGAGTAATACCATAGGTAATTTAAGGAGTAATATCGAAAGTAATACCATAGGTAATGCAAGGAGTAATATTGGGAGTAATACCATAGGTAATGCAAGGAGTAATATCGGGAGTAATACCATAGGTAATGCAAGGAGTAATATCGGGAGTAATATCATAGGTAATACAAGGAGTAATGTCGAGAGTAATACCATAGGTAATGCAAGGAGTAATATCGAGAGTAATACCATAGGTAATGCAAGGAGTAATATCGAGAGTAATACCATAGGTAATACAAGGAGTAATATCGGGAGTAATACCATAGGTAATGGAAAGAGTAATATCGGGAGTAATACCATAGGTAATGCAAGGAGTAATGTCGAGAGTAATACCATAGGTAATGCAAGGAGTAATATCGGGAGTAATCCAACAAAAAAATCATTCTGGTAATACAAGGGAGCCACAAAACGATTATAACTAAGATATTAATATCTTAAGTTACTATGATAAACACCAATATATTAAGAACACAAATATGAAGAGAAAGATATCAATAAAGATATCAATAAAGTTATCAATAAAGATATCAATAAAGTTATCAATAAAGATTTAGATACAGATTTCAATGTCATAAATTCCTGTGTTCCAGGGAGTGGTGTATATATACTCTTTTAAAGGGAATGAATATATATATATATATATATATATATATATATATATATATATATATATATATATATATATATATATATATATATATATATATATATATATATTTTTTTTTTTTTTTTTTATTTATTAACACATCGGCCGATTCCCACCAAGGCAGGGTGGCCCGAAAAGAAAAACCTTCATCATCATTCACTCCATCACTGTCTTGCCAGAAGGGTGCTTTACACTACAGTTATAAAACTGCAACATTAACACCCCTCCTTCAGAGTGCCGGCACTGTACTTCCCATCTCCAGAACTCAAGTCCGGCCTGCCGGTTTCCTGAATCCCTTCATAAATGTTACTTTGCTCACACTCCAACAGCACGTCAAGTATTAAAACCATATGCCTCCATTCACTCCTATCAAATACGCTCACACATGCTTGCTGGAAGTCCAAGCCCCTCGCACACAAAACTTCCTTTACCCCTCCCTCCAACCTTTCCTAGGCCGACCCCTACCCCGCCTTCCCTCCACTACAGATTTATACACTCTCGAAGTCACTCTGTCTCGTTCCATTCTCTCTACATGTCCAAACCACCTCAACAACCCCTCCTCAGCTCTCTGGACAATCGTTTTGGTAATCCCGCACCTCCTCCTAATTTCCAAACTCCGAATTCTCTGCATTATATTCACACCACACATTGACCTCAGACATGACATCTCCACTGCCTCCAGCCTTCTCCTCGTTGCAACATTCATCACCCATGCTTCACACCCATATAAGAGCATTGGTATAACTATACTCTCATACATTCCCTCTTTACTTCCATGGACAAGGTTCTTTGTCTCCACAGACTCGAAGTGCTCCACTCACCCTTTTCCCCTCATCAATTCTATGATTCACCTCATCCTTCATAGACCCATCCGCCGACATGTCCACTCCCAAATATCTGAATACATTCACCTCCTCCATACTCTCTCCCTCCCAATCTGATATCCAATCTTTCGTCACCTATTCTTTTGTTATCCTCATCACCTTACTCTTTCCTATATTCACTTTCAATTTTCTTCTTTTACACACCCTACCAAATTCATCCACCAACCTCTGCAGCTTCTCTTCAGAATCTCCCAAAAGCACAGTGTCATCAGCAAAAAGCAACTGTGACAACTCCCACTTTGTATTTGCTTCTTTATCTTTTAGCCCAACACCTCTTGCCAAGACCCTCGCATTCACTTCTCTTACAACCCCATCTATAAATATATTGAACAACCACGGTGACATCACACATCCTTGTCTAAGGCCCACTTTTACTGGGAAATAGTCCCCTTCCCTCCTACACACTCTAACCTGAGCCTCACTATCCTCATAAAACTCTTCACTGCTTTCAGTAACCTTCCTCCTATTCCATACACCTGCAACATCTGCCACATTGCCCCCTATCTACCCTATCATACGCCTTTTCCAAATCCATAAATGCCACAAAAACATCTTTACCCTTATCCAAATACTGTTCACCTATATGTTTCACTGTAAACACTTGGTCTACACACCCCTACCTTTCCTAAAGCCCCCTTGTTCATCTGCTATCCTGCTTTCTGTTTTACTCTTAATTCTTTCAATAAAAACTCTACCACACACTTCACCAGGTATACTCAACAGACTTATTCCCCTATAATTTTGCACTCTCTTTTGTCCCCTTTGCCTTTATACAAAGGAACAATACACGCTCTCTGCCAATCCCTAGGTACCTTACCCTCTTCCATACATTTATTAAATAATAGCACCAACCACTCCAAAATTATATCCCCACCTGCTTTTAACATTTCTATCTTTATCCCATCAATCCCAGCTGCCTTACCCCTTTCATTCTACCCACTGCCTCACGAACTTCCCCTACACCCACAACTGGCTCTTCCACACTCCTACAAGATGTTATTCCTCCTTGCCCTACACACGAAATCACAGCTTCCCTGTCTTCATCAACATTTAACAAATCCTCAAAATATTCTCTCCATCTTCCCGATACCTCTAACTCTCCATTTAATAACTCTCCTCTCCTATTTTTAACTGTCAAATCCATTTGTTCTCTAGGCTTCCTCAACTTATTAATCTCATTCCAAAACTTTTTCTTATTTTCAACAAAATTTGCTGATAACATCTCACCCACTCTCTCATCTGCTCTCTTTTTACATTGCTTCACCACTCTTTTAACCTCTCTTTTTCTCTCCATATACTCTTCCCTCCTTGCATCACTTCTACTTTGTAAAAACCTCTCATATGCTAACTTTTTCTCCTTACTACTCTCTTTACATCATCATTCCACCAATCGCTCCTCTTCCTCCCGCACCCACTCGCCTGTAACCACAAACTTCTGCTGAACACTCTAACACTACATTTTTAAATCTACCCCATACATTTTCGACCCCATTGCCTACACTCTCACTAGCCCATCTATCCTCCAATAGTTGTTTATATCTTACCCTAACTGCCTCCTCTTTTAGTTTATAAACCTTCACCTCTCTTTTACTTACTGATTCTATTTTCCTTGTATCCCATCTACCTTTTACTCCCACTGTAGCTATAACTAAAAAGTGATCTGATATATCTGTAGCCCCTCTATAAACATGTACATCCTGAAGTCTACTCAACAGTCTTTTATCTACCAATACATAGTCCAACAAACTACTGTCATTACACCCTACATCATATCTTGTATACTTATTTATCCTCTTTTTCTTAAAATATGTATTACCTATAACTAAACCCCTTTCTATACAAAGTTCAATCAAAGGGCTCCCATTATCATTTACACCTGGCACCCCAAACTTACCTACTACACCCTCTCTGCATGTTTCTCCCACTTTAGCATTTAGGTCCCCTACCACAATTACTCTCTCATTTGGTTCAAAGTTCCTATACATTCGCTTAACATCTCCCAAAATCTCTCTCTCCTCTACACTCCTCTCTTCTCCAGGTGCATACAAACTTATTATGACCCACTTTTCGCATCCGACCCTTATTTTAATCCACATAATCCTTGAATTTACACATTTATATTCCCTCTTTTCCTTCCATAACTGATCCTTCAACATTATTGCTACCCCTTCCTTAGCTCTAACTCTCTCAGATACTCCTGACTTAATCCCATTTATTTCTCCCCACTGAAACTCGCCTACCCCTTCAGCTTTGTTTCGCTTAGGGCCAGGACATCCAACTTCTTTACATTCATAACATCGGCAATCATCTCTTTCTTATCATCGCACTACATCCACGCACATTCAGACAACCCAATTTTATAAAGTTTTTATTCTTCTCGTTTTTAGTAGATTTGTACAGGAGAAGGGGTTACTAGCCCATTGCTCCCTGCATCTTAGTCGCCTCATACGACACGCATGGCTTACGGAGGAAAGATTCTTTTCCACTTCCCCATGGACAATAGAGAAAATAAAAGAACAAGAGCTATTAAGAAAAGAAGAAAAACCTAGATGTGTGTATGTATATATATGCATGTGTATGCCAGTGTAGTGTGACCTAAAGTGTAAGTAGAAGTAGCTAGATATACCTGTTATCCAGCGTGTTTATGAGACAGAAAAAGACACCAGCAATCCTACCATCATGTATATATATATATATATATATATATATATATATATATATATATATATATATATATATATATATATATATATATATATATATATATATATATAATATATATATATATATATATATATATATATATATATATATATATATATATATATATATATATACCTACAGTCATGAGAAACTTGGTATATATATTCTGATGAGTATATTTCAGTTATTGTGAATGCACTGAGATTAACAGTGTATATAGACATGTGAGGGGGTGTATACGTCACTATACATACCGTTTAAAGTATACTTTAGGTGCAGATTTAGGTAGTTAAAGTATTCTCGCTTGTAGTGAACATGTGACGTGCAGTTTGAATGACCCTCGTGCAGTCAATAGGCTTGAAACCCAATTAACCGGCCCACTCTTGTTATTTTTCATCAATTCACTATTGTTAACTATTGTTAACTATTGTTAAATAGGTAGTTAGTTAGACTTAAGGCTATTAGAATGCATGAGGGTCATTAAGGCTGCAAATCACCTGTATACTGACGTAAAAATTGCCTTAATCCCTTAAATAGGGATATCTCTCTCAGTGTATATACACTGAGAGGTACACACCTGTCAGTGTGTATACAGTGAAAGGTACACACCTGTCAATGTGTATGCAGTGAAAGGTACACACCTGTCAGTGTGTATGCAGTGAAAGGTACACACCTGTCAGTGTGTATGCAGTGAAAGGTACACACCTGTCAGTGTGTATGCAGTGAAAAGTACACACCTGTCAGTGTGTGTACAGTGAAAGTTACAAACCTGTCAGTGTGTATACAGTGAAATGTACACACTGTCAGTGTATATACAGAGACAGGTACACACCTGTCAGTGTATATACATTGAGCTTTACACACCTGTCAATGTATATACACTAAGCTATACACACATGTCAGTGCATATACACTGAGCTATACACACCTGTCAGTGTATATACACTGAGCTATAAATACCTGTCAGTGTATATACACTGAGCTATACACACCTGTCAGTGTATATACACTGAGCTATACACACCTGTCAGTGTATATACACTGAGCTATACACAACTGTCAGTGTATATACACTGAGCTATACACACCTGTCAGTGTATATACACTGAGATAAACAATATATTCAGTCTCGGGTGAATTAATATGATCAGTTCGTGTAACACAGAATTATTAGTGAGTTATTTATTACAGTGGCCTTGTTGTTAGCATGTGTTAGCATATGTTAGCATGTGTTTGTTAGCATGTAGTTGTTAGCATGTAGTTGTTAGCATGTGTTTGTTAGCATGTAATTGTTAGCATGTGTTTGTTAGCATGTAGTTGTTAGCATGTGTTAGCATGTGTTTGTTAGCATGTAGCTGTTAGCATGTGTTTGTTAGCATGTAGTTGTTAGCATGTGTTAGCATGTGTTTGTTAGCATGTAGTTGTTAGCATGTGTTTGTTAGCATGTAGTTGTTAGCATGTGTTTGTTAGCATGTAGTTGTTAGCATGTGTTAGCATGTGTTTGTTAGCATGTAGTTGTTAGCATGTGTTTGTTAGCATGTAATTGTTAGCATGTGTTAGCATGTGTTTGTTAGCATGTAGTTGTTAGCATGTGTTTGTTAGCATGTAGTTGTTAGCATGTGTTTGTTAGCATGTAATTGTTAGCATGTGTTTGTTAGCATGTAGTTGTTAGCATGTGTTAGCATGTGTTTGTTAGCATGTAGTTGTTAGCATGTGTTTGTTAGCATGTAGTTGGTAGCATGTGTTAGCATCTGTTTGTTAGCATATAGTTGTTAGCATGTAGTGGTTACCATGTGTTTGTTAGCATGTAATTGTTAGCATGTGTTTGTTAGCATGTGTTTGTTAGCATGTAGTTGTTAGCATGTGTTAGCATGTGTTTGTTAGCATGTAGTTGTTAGCATGTGTTTGTTAGCATGTAGTTGTTAGCATGTGTTTGTTAGCATGTAGTTGTTAGCATGTGTTTGTTAGCATGTAGTTGTTAGCATGTGTTAGCATCTGTTTGTTAGCATATAGTTGTTAGCATGTGTTTGTTAGCATGCAGTTTTTAGCATGTGTTAGCATGTAGATGTTAGCATGTGTTAGCATGTGTTTGTTAGCATGTAGTTGTTAGCATGTGTTTGTTAGCATGTAGTTGTTAGCATGTGTTAGCATCTGTTTGTTAGCATGTAGTTGTTAGCATGTAGTTGTTAGCATGTGGTTGTTAGCATGTAGTTGTTAGCATGTGGTTGTTAGCATGGTTATTACCATGTGTTTGTTAACATGTTTGTTAGCCTGTGTTTGTTAACTTGCTTTTTAGCATGTTTGTTAACATATGTTTGTTAGCATGTGTTTGTTAACATGTGTTTGTTAGAATGTTTGTTAGCATGTGTTTCTTAACATGTGTTTGTTAGCATGTGTTAACATGTGTTTGTTAGCATGTGTTAACATGTGTTTGTTAGCATGTGTTTGTCAGTATGTGTTTGTTAGTACATGTTTTAACGTGTTTGCTAGCATATGCTTCTTATCATATGTTTCTTATGTGTTTGTCAGCATGTGTTTGTTAGCACATGACCGTCAACATATGTTTCTGAATGACTATTCCTCTTCTATTTTCTATCCATTATATGCTGACGTTCTGTCTACCTTTGACTCGTCTATTTCCCCATTTCCTCTCTCTCTCTCTCTCTCTCTCTCTCTCTCTCTCTCTCTCTCTCTCTCTCTCTCTCTCTCTCTCTCTCTCTCTCTCTCTCTCTCTCTCTCTCTCTCTCTCTCTCTCTCTCTCTCTCTCTCTCTCTCCTGGCTTACTGGGTTTCCGTGGCTCAGAAACCCAACTGAAGCACTCTAAAGCGTATCCGTTTTAAACCCCGAAACAAAAGAGGATTAAGCGGCAAATATTACCGGGGATATACCAGTTATATACCGTGGATATGCCGGGGGATATACCCGCGATATACCAGGCTATAACAGGTTCATTAGTGGCTTCAGCTACGTAGCGGACTGGTCGGCCAAGCAGCATTTCAGATATCTTTTTTGGAACAATGGATGCTCCACGCTTTGTAATGTTAGATTATTGTGTATCCTCTATAACAGAGTCCAGTTGGCTCTATATAAGAAAAATAAAGATAGTGACGACTGGCTCTAACTTGCGGCGGTGTTTGTAGGTAGTTACAACAGTGGAGTTATGTTGGTGTCCAGTATTTAATATATACTACATATAGTATATACATATATATATATATATATATATATATATATATATATATATATATATATATATATATATATATATATATATATATATATATATATATATATATATATATATATATATATGCTAGGAATTCATAAGAACATAAGAAAGGAGGAACACTGCAGCAGGCCTGTTGGCCTATACTAGGCAGGTCCTTCACAATCCATCCCACTAACAGAATAATTGCCCAACCTAATTTTCAATTCTATCCAAGAAATATGCTTTAATGATTCTATTAACTCAAGTGCGAGTCCCACTCAAATCCAACCCTCTCACTCATGTATTTATCCAACCTAAATTTGAAACTGCCCAAGGTCCTAGCTTCAATAACCCTACTAGGCAGACTGTTCCACTCATCAACTACCCTATTTCCAAACCAATATTTTCCTATATCCTTTCTAAATCTAAACTTATCCAATTTGAATCTTGGAGAGATATCCTCAAGACCTTATTTATATCCCCCTTATTAATACCCATCTTCCACTTATATACCTCGATCATGTCTCCCCTCATTCTACGTCTTACAAGTGAATGTAATTTAAGGGTCTTCAATCTTTCTTCATACGGAAAATTTCTAATGCTATGAATTAACTTTGTCATTCGTCGCTGAATGTTTTCTAACGAATTTATATCCATTCTGTAAAATGGAGACCAGAACTGAGCTGCGAAATCTAGGTAAGGCCTTACCAATGATGAATAAAGCTGTAATATAACCGCTGGACTTCTGTTGCTTACACTTCTTGATATAAATCCCAGTAATCTATTTGCTTTATTTCTTACGGTTAGGCAATTCGCAAGAGCAGGCGAAATATTCACAAACACTGATCTCTGGCCGACGGAGACTCGAACCTACGAACCTCATGACAAGGTACGCAGTGCTTTGCCGACCAAGGTATTGGACCAGTGTGGTACGGTCGGCAAAGCACTGCGTACCTTGTCATGAGGTTCGTAGGTTCGAGTCTCCGTCGGCCAGAGATCAGTGTTTGTGAATATATATATAGGATGGGGTCCACCTCTGGTGTACTTTGTGGGACCCATAGCCTCGGAGAAGTGGATAAAAAGGCTTCAAGGAAGAATATTTAGATTTCTTTCTGAAGCCATTTGAATATTCCACTTCCCATACCACCCCATCTTTTGACTGTGTATAAACTTTATTTCAAGACAAAATACATTGACAAAATACATTGACAAGAATACAATAGGGAGTAAAACAACATAGATAACAACTCAGAGCTACATGTCAAATACTTCGTCCAGCTCCCCGGCAGTGAACCGCATGCCCAGAATGCTGCAGGCATTTCCCCTCTGGATCGCAACACTGAGTATCTGAAAGAGGAAGCTGGTCGCCCTGTGGTCCTTGGTTTCTATGATGATTTTTTCACCCAGCTCCTTGAGAAACTTTAGAGCACACTTGCCCCATGCTCCAAGGTCTCCGACCCTATTGGGATGAAGTTATAGCAAGGGGGAAGGTCTTCATATTTGCGAGTCTTCTGGGTCTCCCTGTGGCTGGCAGCTCCACCCCCTTCATTTACAAAGTATGGCAAGTAGGTGTCTGCCCTTGTGGCAACACAGGTGTAATCCCAAGCAATCTGCTTACCGTCCTTCCAGGGTAGCATAGTGGCTCCATCAGGACGCTTTTGACTTCCATCAGACCTCTGTACTTGAGGTTCCCGTTGAGTTGGGCAACGGGCTGTGGCGAGGCTTCTCTTTATGATGTCATTGACCTCCTCATGTCTAGCATACTTCCCTTTTGATGTGTGACACACGAGACCATGAAATCCGAATTGATCAGCCGTCGCCCTGCCGCAAATACACCTATGTTCGGTGAGTATGGGGGCGACTAGGCGAAGAGCAACACCAATCCGAATGGCCTGTGGGTCGAGTCGAGTTCACAGAGAGGAATTGGGAACAGCTAGAAGGAAATCTCCTGAGTGTGGTGCCTTCACCGCTAGGAGACGAGCTTTGTCCTTTCCTGATGCGTTGGTGAGCATTGTGTTGGCAATTTTTTCCATGATCGGTTTGTCCCAATGGGACTGTTTGTGCTCTTTGGGAGGAGCTGGTCTACTGGAGGAGTCTGCCAAGATGTCCCACTGCACTGCTGCTTCAATGAACCTGGGGTCTTGAGCTCCCACCACACCTCTCAAGCGTTCAAGGACAATCTTCTTGACTAATCCACAGGAGGCCAAACACGATGACAGAAATGCAGGTAAAGCTACCTGCGTTGCTTTGCGCACCCCTATACCTCCCAGTCGCACTGGGAGGGTTGCCTGCTCCCATTGCCGATCATCTAGTGACAGATTCAGTGCCTTCTTGAAGGTTGATCTCAGGTGTGCGTCATACTCGTCAAGTGTTGGGTTGTCAAAAGAGGCACGGTGCGCACCTCAAGAAGTAAGTGAGTCTTGACATAGTAAGACACCTTGTGAGGAGATACAGGGCATCATGGGCATCAAGATCACTTATTCTCTCCTCCATTCTCTTCAGGTAATTCACTTTGTCCTTGAGGACCGTGTCGATGGCCTGGTGACCCAGCGGTGCTCCCAAGAGGGTACTGTTGGATGGAGTGGTAGTAGTGACTTCTAGGAGGATTGTTCGCACCGCATTGATTATTTCCTGGTTTGTTGTGATGATTTCACACTTTGAGGGATTGAGGATGAGTCCTCAATCCGTTGTAGGTCCTCTAACAGGGACTCCCCAGTACCCGCCAGAGTGCCATTATCCAGGTACCAGATGTTGAGCTCGCTGCGTAGGCTGGAAGTTAGTTCTCTTACTGCCAAACAGAAGAGAAGTGGAGCGAGTGGATCACCTGCTGAACACCATCAGATGAGGGAATTTCATGTTCCCCAAACAAAAGAGTCGAGGGTTTGCTGTAGCCAGCTGAAATGAAGGGAAAAGACTGGGCAACCGATCCCGAACGGTTGGCAAGACGTGTATATATATATATATATATATATATATATATATATATATATATATATATATATATATATATATATATATATATATATATATATATATATATATATGCAAAAAGATCACAGTAAACAGGTGATATCAAAATATGCAAGACAACCACTATGAAAAAATAGAATTCCAAGCGCTTTCGTGACTACTCACATTATCAAGGAACTATGTTAATGTGAGTAGTCACGAACTTGAATTCTCATTTTCATAGTGGTTGTCTTGCATATATATATATATATATGGGAAGAGTTTCAGGTCCTTTCTTATGTTCCTCTTCACAGAGTCGTGAGATGTTACGCTACTGTGAGGTGTTGTCTTTGTTAGTGTGATGTGACTGTGAGGTGTATTCTGCCCCTTTATAAGCCTTCTTGTCATGTTTCCTTTTATAGTTCCTTGATAATGTGAGTAGTCACGAAAGCGCTTGGAATTCTTCTATTTTTTCATAGTGGTTGTCTTGCATATTTTGATATCACCTGTTTACTGTGATCTTTTGCATATATATATATATATATATATATATATATATATATATATATATATATATATATATATATATATATATATATATATATGAGACCGACTGACTGGGAACCCACAGCCTCAGAGAAGAGAGTAAACGTACTTCAGGGAATACTCAAAAAGTTTTTTCCTTTGGCCGTTTGAGAGTTGTTGTTGTTCCTCCTATATGCCATGTATATGAGCTTTAT
The DNA here is from genome assembly GCA_009830355.1 of Cherax destructor. NCBI lineage: Eukaryota > Metazoa > Arthropoda > Malacostraca > Decapoda > Parastacidae > Cherax > Cherax destructor. The sequence goes on from WNWK01000637.1 coordinate 18,392, forward strand.
TTGCAAACAAAATACGTTAAAAAGGATACGTCATCCAATTCTTTAGGGAATCTGAGAGCACACCCCACACTTCGGGGGTTTCCGATCCTATCGGGACGAAGTCATAGCATTGTGTCAACCCACTCTATAGGTCACGATATCGTATTAATGAAAATATGATACCAGACGTATGTCAACTGTAGATATAAATTTAGATGTAGTCCTGTAAACCCTGTTGGGGCCCTAGTTCCTAGGCCTTTTGTGTATCCATATGCACTTGCACTACCGTCCACTGGATGAATATGGTGTACACAATAAACTACCACTTCAGGGGCAAAATCTAATCAGTATATTTGTTAATCTTCTGGGTCTTCCTGAAACTGGTTGCACCACCCCCTTCAGCTTCAGAGAATTGTACTTAGGTGCCAGTGTACACGCACAAGTGTAGTTCCATGCAATCTTCTTACCGTCTGTCCAGAGTAGCATGGTGACCCCAACTGAACGCTTCTCACTTGTAACGGGCCTCAGTACCTCAGATTTCCGGCGGCCTGCTGGGCAAAGGCTGTGGCGAGACTTCGCTTGTTAATGTCACTGACCTCTTCTTGTCTGGCATACTTTCCTTCGCCAGTGTTAGGCGAGTATGGGGGCGGCTAGGCGAAGAGCTACACCAATCCGAATGGCCGGAGGGTCGAGCCTAAGAAGAAATTAGGAACCGCCAAAAGGAAATCTCCTGTTTGGGTGATTTTCTCCACGATCGGTCTGTTCATGTGGGATTGTTTGTGATGTCTGGGAGGAGCTGGTCTGCTGGAAGAGGCTTCCAGGTTGTCCCACTCCTCAGTCGCACTGGAAGAGTTGTTTGTTCCCATTGGTGATCTTCCAGTGACAGATTCAGTGCCTTTCTAAAGATAGATATCTCAGAAGTGCGTCATATTCGCTGAGTGTTGGGTTGTCGAAGGAGGGTGCACACCTCAAGAAATAGATCAGTCTTGGCAGAGTTAGATACCTTGTGAGGAGATATAGTGATGGGAATCTGTGGCATGCTAAGTCCAAGTCAGGAAACCAGTACTTATTTTCTATCATGGACAAAGTTACTAGGTATCCGGAAGCAGTCCCAATGCGCAGTATAAACACTAAAGCCATTCTTAAAGCCATCACTAAATTTATATCTTACTTTGGATTTCCTAAGTCTATTCAGAGTGACTAGAGTACTAACTCTAACTAGGCTAGGTGTAATTCATAAATTATCCACTGCCTATCATCCTAAGTCCCAAGGCTCATTGGAGAGATTTCATCAGATGTTAAAAACCATGATGAGAACCTTTTGCATGCATTTTCCTACAGACTGGGATGAATCACCTCCTCTGTTGCTGTTCGCAATGAGAGAAACTGTGTAGGAATCAACAGGGTACAGTCCATTTGAGCTAATCTTCGGTCACAATGTACGAGGTCCTCTGCGAGTGCTCAAGGAAGGATGGATGGGAGAAGACGCCTGCATAACACTCTACAACCCTTCTTCAAGGTTGCAGGTGGCTAAGGCTAACTTAAAATATGCTCAAAACACTATGAAACAGAGGTATAACAAAAACTCCTTCAGTCCAGGAGACAAGGTGCTGGTGCAGGACCTATACCTGGCCACACCTTAAAAGCTAGATTTATGGGACCCATGCAAATCATAAGCAAAATCTCTGATGTAAATTATGTGGTAATTCCCCTTGATAAACCCTCGAAAAGTAAAATTTACCACATAAATCAGATTAAAATATTTAATAGTCCACATAAAGTTCCAGTAATGACTCTGTCCTCTGCCTCTGAAGACGACCCTGATTCCTTGCACACCATTCCTGAAATTCAAGATAAGCTTCCTATTTCTGTCCTCCTCATGGACCCTAGCCCTTTAATGGTGGAGCTCTCTAAAAATCAAATAATAAGTCTAACTGTCCTCTTACAAACTTACCCTGACATATTTTCCGACGTCCCGAAAAAATGTACCCTGGGATATCATGATGTAGATGTTGGAAACTCTAAACCTATTAAACTCTCCCCCTGCAGAGCTAATCCTGAGAAACAGAGGCTACTTCAACAGGAGGTAGAATTTATGTTAGAACACCTTGCATCCTTGTTAAGAAGTTTGATGGAGGTTTTCGAATGTGCACAGACTACCGTAATTTGAATGAGGTCTCTATTCCAGATACTTACCCTCTGCCACGTGTGGATGACGTAGTGGACTTTGTTTGTAAGGTCATTTTTGTTTCCAAACAAGACCTCCTTAAAGGTTACTATCAGGTATCCTTGACAGATAAGGCGAAGGAAATCTCTGCCTTCGTAATTCCAGGAGGTCACTACCAATATACAGTGACCCCATTGGGAATGCGGAATTCACCGGCAATGTTCCAGAGGCTGATCCATCAGACTATTAAAGACTTGAAGGCACAGCAGCTTATCTGGACGATATAGTAGTAGTTTCCAATACGTGGGACCAACATGTTTCCCAACTTAAAGTTCCCTTTGAGAAGTTTAAGAGTTTCAGTTAACTGTTACTTTGTGTAAGTCATCCTTTGGCCAGTCTACTATTACTTTTTTGGGGCATGAAGTAGGTAATGGTAAAGTAGCCCCTAAGTTTACTAAAATTCTTGCCATTAAGAATTACCCAGTACCTCATGATAGAAAATCCCTCCAGTGTTTCGTACGGATGGCAGGTTTCTACAGACGATTCTGTAAGAACTTTGCAGATGTTGTAGCCCCCCTAACCTCACTTACCAGTCAGAAACAAAAATTTCAATGGACCTCAGAGTGTCATTCACGCATTTAATAAAGCTAAACGGTTATTTTGTACTGCACCCATTCTCTTGTCTCCCGATTTTTCAAAACCTTTTGTATTACAGATTGATGCATGTGAGTCAGGGGTAGGGGCAGTACTCCTACAAAAATCTGGGGAAGAGTTGTTGCAGCCTGTGGCTTGCTTCTCTGCCAAGTATCAACCTCACCAAGGTTCTACACCACCATTGAGAAAGAAGCCCTCGCTCTGATATTTGCATTGGAACATTTCGAGGTCTACGTTGGGGAGTCGTCCCAAGTGGTCACAGTCTACAGTGATCACAATCCTCTGGTCTACATCAACACCATGAAAATTCACAACACAAGTCTGATGAGATGGAGTCTCAGGCTGCAACCTTACAATATTAAACTCGTCCATATTGCCGAAAATAAGCTGGCAGATTCCCTTTGGCATGCAAAGCGAATGTTACAATTTATTCAGCGAATGTCACACTCTCATATAGGCTGCCTCCCAACCAGCGAACCAGGTGCTAAGGGTTTAACGATCAATAAGGTATCCATTGTTAAATCAGTACCTTGGTTCATTGACCAATCACAGGCAAGCTCACCAAAGCTGAAGCAACGTGGTTCACTTGCGGTAAGCACTGGCAGACTTGCCTACCTGCTGGTTGAGTATGGTGCTCTCTCTCTCTGGCTTCTGCTTTGCCATCTGTCACCGTGGTTTACACTTATTATTCTATCTGTACATAGTGTACATACATGTATATAGTGGGTGAAGGCAAAATATACATTATAGTCTACTGCTGAGTTTTGTTTGCTCCAATTCCCATTATGACCAGGTCTCACAGGCCAGTCTTTACCTGTCTTCGTAATAACATCCAAATCACTTATTCTCTCCTACATCTTCTTCAGGTCGTTCGGTTTGTTGTTCTCGATAGCCTGACGACCCAGTAGTGCTCCTAGTAAGATGCTCATAGAAGTGATGGTAGCTGAGGCTTCTGGTAACTTATTCTCATTGCTATAATTATTTCCTCTTAGTCGAGATGATTTCACACAGCGAAAGGTTGAGGATGAGTCCCAGAGCTTCTCCCTGTGACTTCACCTGTCGAAGGTCCTCTACCGGAGATTCCTGCCAGAGTGCCATCATCCAGGTGCCAGATATTGAATTCGCTATGCAGAAGAGGAACGGAGCGAGTGGGTCTCCCTGATGAACACCTGCTGATGAGGTAATTTCATGCTCGTTGAATAAAAAGTGAAATTTTTGCTTTAACCAACTGAAATAAAAGGAAAAGACTAGGAAACTGCTCTTGAACGACTGTCAAGACCAAGTCTTTTTTGATCATGTTAAAAAGCATTCTTGAGGTCAAGTTTAACTAAGTTCTTGTCTTCTGGTAAGTCCCTGATGTAGGACCCTCGCTGCATGAGCTGCCGCTTCACTGCCTTGAGACCCCAAAGTCCAGTTGGTTTGGTTGGAGTAAACTGGCGGCTTCTTTGCGAATATTTCTCACTGCTGCTTTGGCAACGAGACGACGAAGAGTGTTACCAACAGCAATGGGTCACATTTCCCCATCCTTCTTTTTCAAAGCACACAATGAGGCTCAGAAAAAGAAAGGTTTGATTTCTCCAGGAACCCGTTCCGCCAGGCAGTTGTTGACCAAGGATGTTAACTCTGAAGGGAGGATCACTACATCTGTGCCAGGCACTGGATTTACCATCTCTCTGATGTGTTGTGGTCGTATTCCAGTGTAATCTGCAGATCCTGCTGGAAATGACACAATCGCTTTATAAACTTTTGATTCTATTAAAAATTAACAGTCCAGTGATGGGATCATCAGTAATATTGTTGGTGGCACTGATCTCCCTGGGTGGGTGCTCGTATATTATTGCTTGAGCTGGGGTCTCATCTCTGGCACCAACAGTGTCCTCACTTCTGAATATTGTGATTGATACCACTGTGTTACCTTCTTCAAGTTTTTTTCCTAACGTGTCCAAAGACTTTTACGCTCTCAGTGGAACTTTTCATGGTTCTGCCTCGGTGATTACTGCGATGCCGGGCCAGAGGAATACAATTCTATCCTAGTGTGGTCCCTCACAGCTCTGGTAACTAATGGTACTAGTGATTTGCCGCCTCTAGCAGGCAGCACCATGCATCACACGCCTAGGAGCAGCAGGCAGCACCACGCATTATACGGCAAGCAACAGCAGGTAGGACTATGCAGGTAGGACTATGCCTCAAATATATACCTCACACTTCTAAGTTGGTGATGGCAGCGTTTATTTATTTCTGACCCACTCGCTAGTCTGTTGAATGACGTCTTTTATCCAGTCATATGTATCTTTTACCCAGTCATATGTATCTTTAACTCAGTCATATGTATCTTTAACCCAGTCATATGTATCTTTAACCCAGTCATATGTATCTTTAACCCAGACACATGTATCTTTTACCCAGTCACATGTATCTTTAACCCAGACACATGTATATTTTACCCTGTCATATGTATCTACTTAGTCATATATATCTTTTACCCAGTCATATATAGCTTTTACCCAGTTATATGCATGATGACTAGCCCTTCTCTCTCTCTCTCTCTCTCTCTCTCTCTCTCTCTCTCTCTCTCTCTCTCTCTCTCTCTCTCTCTCTCTCTCCCTCTCTGATGCTTTCAATATTTTAACACACGGTCTATATTCCCTTTCTCCCACCTCCATTCCTTCCCACTTAGCAGAATTAAATTCCATCACTTCCATCCCTCCCTCCATCTGCTAAATTCATCCACTTCTTATCGTAGAGATGTATGGATATTTTAGGCACGAGATTTTTTTGTGCTTTATTCTATAAGAATTTTTTTGTTATTGTTTGTTTTGGCAAGTACTATATAACAAAAATGAAAATATATTCCAGGTGAGGACTGATTCTTGGGGGACCCCGCCGGGGACGTTTTAAAATTAGAATTTTTTATTGTTACTGTGTCGTCCCCTATGTGTGGTTGCAGGGGTCGAATCACAGCTCTTGGCCCCCGACTCTTCGCTGGTCGCTAATAGATTGTGTGAGTGTGTACTCACCTAGTTGTGGTTGCAGGGGTCGAGTCACAGCTCCTGGCCCCGTCTCTACACTGGTCGCTATTAGGTCACTCTTCCTGCTCCATGAGCTTTATCATACCTCTTCTTAAAGTTATGTATGGATCCTGACTCCACTACATCACTTCCCAGACTATTCCACTTCCTGACAACTCTGTGACTGAAGAAATACTTCCTAACATCCCTGTGAACCAAGGGCTCATCCTGGTTTTCTTGTTATTTCTGTTACCCTTGGGTACAAACCTCCCCTCAGCTTCCTTGCATATTGTTATCACATTCCATCATCTCGTTTCGTGCGTGCGTGCGTGCGTGCGTGCGTGCGTGCGTGCGGTCTAGTCTAATAGCTAGTAACGTTATTATTACTATCATTATTATTATTATTATTAACCAGCCTCGGGTGGACCTTGGAAAGGGAATAAGTATCATGACCACAGTCACTGCCTTTATTATCATCAGGAATCATCATAATTCATAATTATCATCTGTAATATCATCATCCTTAATGAACATCAGCCATAATCATCACCACACTTGCAGAATTCGGGTGGATCAATTAATTTGGATTTATTTTCTGCTTCAATCCGATTAATTCGTAGTTTTGTGAGGGAGAGAAATTTATTGAAGTGGCATAGGGGATTTAACCCTAAGAAATACGTTACATTCAATGTTCTTTAATTGTTACAGTAGTAACAATGGTGGTGGTGATGGTGGTGGTGGTGATGGTGGTAGTAGTGGTAGTGGTAGTAGTGGTGGTAGTAGTGGTAGTGGTAGTAGTAGTGGTGGTGGTAGTGGTAGTAGTGGTGGTGGTGGTAGTGGTGGTGGCAGTGATAGTGGTGGTGGCAGTGATAGTGGTGGTAGTGATAGTGGTGGTGGCAGTGATAGTGGTGGTGGCAGTGATAGTGGTGGTGGCAGTGATAGTGGTGGTGGCAGTGATAGTAGTGGTGGCAGTGATAGTGGTGGTGGTAGTGATAGTGGTGGTAGTGATAGTGGTGGTGGCAGTGATAGTGGTGGTGGCAGTGATAGTGGTGGTGGCAGTGATAGTGGTGGTGGCAGTGATAGTGGTGGTGGCAGTGATAGTGGTGGTGGCAGTGATAGTGGTGGTGGCAGTGATAGTAGTGGTGGCAGTGATAGTGGTGGTGGTGGTAGTGGTGGTATAAAATACGGCATCTACTTAGTGAGCACTAGAAGGTCAACTTATTGATCCCCCTCTAACATCTAGTTTGTTTCTGGTTTGGAAACAGCTTGTCAGAGAGTATTCTAGAGCAGTTATGTGGCGTCACAATTGCGCTTTTGGATTGCAACTTAATGAATACAAACCAACCAAATAAAAGTTGAGATCTTTAATAAAGTTGTCTAGGTGGTAATAATTACAGTTAGTGTAACTTGAAAAATTAAGGAGATAATCTCCTACATAACTCTTGGAGTATAACTTTGTATACTTATATATCTTAGTTATTCTGTACATATAATAATATTATTAAGACACTGTACTAGTGATGTATCGGATATCCGTATCCGCATCCGCAGAACATCCGCACAATTTCTTACATCTGCATCCGCGAAATAAGTAAGACATCCGTATACACATCCACATCCACGGATATCTAAATTTTCACATCCGATACATCCCTACACTGTACTACTCTTAATAAGTAGCGTCTGGTACGGTGCTATGAAGAGATGTACTCAAATACAAGAGTATTGATGTGTGTGTGTGTGTAGGTGCTCGGTATGTACTCTGACTGACTCGATTTAGACTTAAAATGTGACTGACAACAACAATCCCTAAATAATCTAACTTTTCAATTAGCAAGGCAGTCAAACAGCTTGCTACAACAAAATGACGACCCATTCGCCAAATAGCAATAATTCTCGAAGCAGCAGTGACCAGCAGCAGTGACCAGCAGCAGTGACCAGCAGCAGTGACCAGCACAGCGCCAGGCCAGGAATAAGGAGACAAAAACGACCTGAACTGCAGACCTTCAACAGATCCTTCACAAAAGGCATAAAACTCCTTTATTACTGAAATTGAGTTCAGCAATTCCAATATACTGACTACGGCAATGCGTAGATGCCATAACAAAGGTATGTCAAGAGTTGAACTCGAGACCAAAGATACAGTGTCTCAATGACAAACTCTAAAAATGTCAAATATCACTATGTCTAAATGCTCTGTAAACAGAGTTGCACAGAGTTACTAGATGTATGTCCCGGCTCACCAACGGGATCATACCCTACCAAAAACAGAGTCTAAATTACACGAGCTGAGGAGAATACCCTTGTATTGATATTGGTAGAATTACCAACAATATGTTAAGTAAAAGGACACAAATGCAACTAATGTGACATTTTATTGTGGCAACGTTTCGCTCTCCAGGAGCTTTATCAAGCCGTTACAAACAATACATGGACACAGAGGGTATATATAGGCTTTGAGTGAGGTGTAGTACAAGTAGAGGTGGTAGTAGTAGTTATACATGTGGTGGAAAAGTCAGCTGGTACATGAGAAAGAAAGGTTACAAAAGTTATGGCTTGGGCAGCATAAAAAATAGGTTAGGCAAATGTATATGGATGGATTTCAGAAGGCATGTTTTAGTATCCCTCCTCTATTACATAAGAACATAAGAAAGGAGGAACACTGCAGCAGCTTGTTGACCCAAACTGGGCATATCCTTTTATGTAGTTGCAATTATGTGATGGCAGTGTTTACTGTTTTCAGAAGGATTCTCGCTAAGACTTCAGAGATGATGAAGCTGTCTTTGTTTTGTATAATTGTGTTAGAAATGGCGATTAATGCTGATTCAAGGCATTTACGTCTGCGGAAATTAGGTTCTTTGATCACTAGTCGGGCATCCCTGAATTTCATGAGATGATTGGCGGAATTTCGGTGTTGTACGCAGGCGTTGTTCAGGTTATCGTTCCTACATGCATTAATGTGTTCATTGAGGCGTGTTTCGAGGTTTCATGCTGTTTCACCTACATAAATCCTGTCACAGCCTCCACAGGGTATAGTGTAAACCCCTTTGTTGACTGGTTCATGGTGCTTCGATTTCGTCCTGATTAGATCCTTTATAGAAGTACTGGAAGCGATGGCGACTCTAGTGTTAGCTTGTGCAAATACTTTAGAAATGTTGGATGCAACCTGGCTGTTGGGGAGAATTATAACTTTGTTTGGAGTGGTGTTGGTGCGTGGAGAATTAACGATCTGAAGAGCTCTTTTCTTGCAATCTTTGATGAAAAAGGAAGGAAAATGTAAATAAGTGAAGGTTTGGTGAATGTATGTACATTCCTCGTCAAGAAACTCAGGACTACAAATTCGGTAAGCTCTTAGGAAAAATGCGATGATGATGCCTCTTTTGGTCTTAGTATCTTGACTGGAATAGAAGTGTGTGAGATCATTTTTATTTGTAGGTTTCCGGTAAACTTGAAATCTTAGATTATCTACTTTGTGAATGAGGACGTCTAGGAAAGTTAGCTTGTCATTGGACTCTTCTTCTAGTGTAAACTGTATCGCCGGTTCAACTGCGTTGAGCCTTGCCTGAAGATTCCGTACATCAAAACGTTTGGGAGTTATTACGAGGACGTCGTCCACGTAACGTAACCAAGTGACGCTTGAGGGGATGATGTTGGCGAAGTGTTCAGCCTCTAGGTGTTCCATAACCTTCTCTCAGACAGAGCGATAGAGAGCACGTTGCCTCCATGAGTGACAACTAGAGAGAGAGACAAGACCTGCAGGTCCGACGTCAGGTGACTTGTACTAGGTTATCCCCGACACCAAAGGCAAAACAAGCTGGTAGATAGTTAGCAGCGTTAGCAGCCAATTAAAACTCTCCAACAACGAACACAATGAGAGGTTTAACTGTTACATCCTACCTACATACATAAGCTAATAAGTCAAATAATAATATAAACATGAATTTTTCGTCTTAGCTATTAATGAAAACATCAGCAGTATAAAATTAAATGAATAAACAAAACATGGAATATTTAGTGGGTCCTTCCTCTGAAGTCGCAATATCCCACCAGCTCCACAAATGGTCGCACTAGGAGGTGTTTATTTTTCCACTATAATCTACCTTGTCCATAATTACTATCGCATTTGCTTTATCTGTTTCGTAAGGTGAAGTCCAGGATCTTTACTTAATTCATGGTATAACTTAACAAATCTTTGATGACAATTGTTGTTGCAGAGGTCTGCAACGACAATTGTGGTGGTGGTGGTAGTGGTAGTGGTGGTGGTCGTGGTGGTGGTCGTGGTGGCGGTGGTGGTAGTGGTAGTCGTGGTGGTGGTAGTGGTAGTCGTGGTGGTGGTGGTGGTAGTGGTGGTGGTGGTAGTGGTAGTCGTGGTGGTGGTGGTAGTGGTGGCGGTGGTGGTAGTGGTAGTCGTGGTGGTGGTGGTGGTAGTGGTGGTGGTGGTAAATGTAGTCGTGGTGGTGGTGGTGGTAGGACTTCTCAACCATGTACCGGAAGTGCAATCTTTTGATAATTGCTCCCTGGTCCATCCACCTGTTAAAGTCCATCTACCTAGTCCACCCACCAGGTCCATCCATCTGGTCCACCCACCTGGTCCACCCACCTGGTCCATCCACCTGGTCCACCCCACCCCCAGCTTTAATTATCCACCTGTTGAGGGTTCCAGGTGGGGGAGGAGGGGTCATGGCCCCCGTGGTGCGATCTAGGTTCTGGGTGACTTCTCTAAGACCTGGTCAGTAACTCTGTTGACAAGACTTTCTTAACGATATTAATTCCACAGAGTTAACAACCCAGGATAACCCACCATAACCCTGGTAACCCAGGATAACCCAGCATAACCCAGGACAACCCAGAATAACCCAGCATAACCCAGGACAACTCAAGATAGCCCAGCATAACCCAGGATAACCCAGCATAACCCAGGACAACCCAGAATAAACCAGCATAACCCAGGACAACTCAAGATAGCCCAGCATAACCCAGAACAACCCAGCATGACTCAGGATAACCCAGCATAACCCAGGATAGCCGTGAGTGTGGCTTAGGCCTCTTTTAGATTCTTCAAGTCCTCCTCCCCAGTATGCGACCCACTCCTAGGTACCTATTTAGTGCCAGGTTGAAAGGGGGGGGAGAGGGATCGAACCCGGGTCCTCTTCAGTATGAGTGGCTTTTCATCGCTTAGCCAGGAGCCCCTGACACAGTGTCCCTTCTCTCTCAGGAGGGGTCGAACAGGGTGATTGTGCTACCAGCTTGCCAAGCCCTCCCCCTCCTCCCTCTTAGAACTGACTCCATACGTCGGAATGGAGGGGTGGGGAGGGGGAGGGGGGAGATGAAGCTGGAGGGGTGAGGGTGAAGGACTGAAAATAAGTGATGGAAGAGGGGAGGGGTGAGAGGAGGGGAGAGAGGGAAGGGGTGAGAGGGGAGGGTGAGAGGGGAGGGGTGAGAGGGGAGAGCTGTGATTACTTGGATTTATATAAAGAAGTATATAAGTAACAGGAGTCCAGTGGATACTTAACACCACGGTACAAGGTGATGGGTAGCCTTACTATGGAAACGTATCGCCTACACAGAAGGCTTCTTCAGTCAAACACAGAGGCAGCAGCTGTAGTAGTGAAATGAAGATAGTGTAATCAGTCCATAAACCTTGGAGAAATAGTATTTGAGGTGGTCAGTCCCTCAGCCTGGAGAAGAGTTCATCTCCATGGTTCATCTCCATGGGTCATCTCCATGGTTCATCTCCATGGTTCATCTCCATGGTTCATCTCCATGGTTCATCTCCATGGTTCATCTCCATGGTTCGTCTCCATGGTTCATCTTCATGGTTCATCTTCATGGTTCATTTCCATGGTTTATCTCCATGGTTCATCTCCATGGTTCATCTTCATGGTTCATCTCCATGGTTCACATCCATGGTTCATCTGCTATCCTACTCTCCGTCTTACTCTTAATTCTTTCAATAATAACTCTACTATACACTTTACCAGGTATACTCAACAGACTTATTCCCCTATAATTTTTTACACTCTGTTTTATCCCCTTTGCCTTTATACAAAGAAACTATGAATGCTTCCTGCCAATCCCTAGGTACCTTCCCCTCTTCCATACATTTATTAAATAAAAGTACCACCCATTCTAAAATTATATCCCCACCTGCTTTTAACATTTCTGTCTTGATCCCTTCAATCCCAGCTGCTTTACCCCACTTTCATTCAGCCCTCTGCCTCACACACCTCCCCCACACTCACAACTGGCTCTTCCTCACTCCTACAAGATGTTATACCTCCCTGCCCAATGCACGAAATCACAGTTTTCCTATTTTCATCAACATTTAACAGTTCCATCTTCCCGATACCTCCAACTCTCTGTCTAATAAGTCTCCTCTCCTATTTTTTAACTGTCAAATCCATTCGTTTCCTAGGCTTTCCCAAACTTAATCTCATTTAAAAACGTTTTCTTATTCTGGGCAAAATTTGTTGATAACATCTCACCCACTTTCTTATTTGCTCTCCTTTTACATTCGTTCACCTCTCTTTTTCTGTCCATAAGCTCCTCCCTCCTTATTTCACTTCTTTGTAAAAATCTCTCATATTCTAACTTTTTCTCTTAACCTCGTCATTCCACCAATCGCTCTTCTTCCCTCCCGCACCCACTTCCCTGAACAATCTAACACTGCATTCTTAAATCTATCCCATACCTCTTCAACTTCATTTGCCTATACGTACACTAGCCTATCTTTCTTCCAATAGTCATTTACATCTTACACTAACTTCCTCCTCCATTAGTTTATAAACCTTCACCTCTATCTCTCTTACTTGCTGATGCCATGTATTCCATCTTCCTTTTACTCTCACTGTAGCTACAACTAAAAAATTATCTGATATATTTGTGGTCCCTTAATAAACATGTACATCTTGAAGTCTACCAATCAGTCTAACAACCTACTGTCTTTACACCCTATATCATATCTCGTATACTTATTAAATCATTTCTTTTTTTTTTTTCTTAAAATATGTGTTATCTATTACCAAACCTTTTTCTAGAAAAAATTCATTCAAAGGCCCTTCCATTATCATTTACACCTGGCACCCCAAACCGTTTCTCCCACTTCAGCATACAGGTCCTCTTCACAACTACTCTCTCACTTGGTTTAAAACTTCCTAGACACTCGTTTAACATCTCTCAATTTCTTTCTCTCCTCTACACTCCTCTCTTTTCCAAATGCATAAACACTTATTATAACCCACTCTTCGCATCCAACCCTTATTTTAACCCACATAATCCTTGAATTTATACATTTACATTCCCTCTTCTCCTTCCATAACTGATCCTTCAGCATTATTGCTACTACCCCTTCCTTAGCTCTAATCCCATTTATTTCTCCCTACTGAAACTCCCCTACCCTCTTCAGCTTTGTTTCACTTAGAGCTAGGACACCCAACTTCTTTTCTTTCATAACACTGGCAATCATCTCTTCATATCATCTGCTCTACATCCACGCACATTCAAACATCCCAGCTTCATAAAGTTTTTCTTATTTTTTTTTTTAGTAATTTATACAGGAGAGAGGGTTACTAGCCCATTTCTCGCGGCAATTGGCGAGTCCTGGTTTGGAAATAGATTATTCGATGAGTGAAACAGTCTACCTAGCTGGGTCACTGAAGCTTTTCATATATATGTTAGATAAATACATGAGTGAGAGGGGTTGGATTTGAGTGGGGTTTAATAGGGTTATCAACGCTTATTCCTTGGGTAACATTGATAATGGGTTGGACGAATATTTTTTATTGGGTTTTGGTTTGCGAAGGACCTGCCAAGTGTGGGCCAGTAGGCCTGCTGCAGTGTTCCTCCTTTAGTGAAGCGGGAGGAGTGGAGAGGGAAGAGAAAAAAGGTGGACGAGGGGAGGAGTGAGGAAGGATGGGAGGGTAGATAGGAGGAGGAGGATGAGAGTGGGATGGGGGTGGGGATTGCAAAGGCCGTGTGGGTTCCTCACGACATCATGACCTCACCGTGAGTACAGGTGACCTCTCATGACCCTAAATGGCCCTGTGAGTCGAGCCAACCACGAGCCTCCCCAGACTACTTTAATTAATATCCTCTCAGTTTTCTCATATATATATATATATATATATATATATATATATATATATATATATATATATATATATATATATATATATATATATATATATATATATACATATATATATGTCGTGCCGATTAGGTAAAACTGGTCAATTAGCAAGAACTCATCTAAAATTAAGTCCTTTCTAAAATTTTCTCTTATACGTTTAAAGATATATTTTTTCATTTATGTTAATGTAAGAATTTATAATTTTGTACCAAGAGAAACTTTGAAAACCTACCTAACCTTATTACAACAAGCGCAATTTAATTTAGCCTAACCCAACTAAATATATTTTAGATACGTTAACAATAATTTAATAATAAACAAACACAATGAAATATATTTTTTTCGTTATGTTCAGAATGATTTTGGAGAAATTATTGCATACACAAATTTTCACTTGTCTTATATGGCAAGGTGAGCGTTGCTATTTAAGCCAAAATCGCAAGTTTTACCTAATCGGCACGACATATATATATATATGTGTGTGTGTGTGTGTGTGTGTGTGTGTGTGTGTGTGTGTGTATGTGTGTGTGTGTCTGCACTCTGAAGGAGGGGTGTTAATGTTGCAGTTTTATAACTGTAGTGTAAAGCACCCCTCTGGCAAGACAGTGATGGAGTGAATGATGTGTGTGTGTCGTGCCGAATAGGTAAAACTTGCTATTTTAGCTTAAATAGCAACTCTCTTCTTGCCGAATAAGACAAGCGAAAATTTGTGTATGCAATAATTTCTCAAAAATCATTCTGAACCTAACGGAAAAAAAAAATATTTCATTGTGTTTGTTTATTATTAAATTATATCACCAAGGCAGGGTGACCCCCCAAAAAAGAAAGAAACACTTTCACCATCATTCATACATAATCACTGACTTTGTAGAGGTGCTCAAATACGACAGTTTATATGTCCCTCCAAACTGTCAATATCCCAGACCCCTCATTTAAAGTGCAGGCATTGTACTTCCCGCCCCCACGACTCAAGTTTAGCTAACTCCTAGGTTACCTGTAGTCGCTCTGGGACCGGGCCGCCCCCGCGGCCCGGTCCCAGAGCAGGTCTTCTGGTTGCTGGCCTGATTGAGCAGACTGTTGGTGCCCGCCGCTCACAGTCCAACGTATGCACCATAACCCGGCTGATCAGGAGCTGATTTGAGGAATCTATCGAGTTCCCTCTTGAAGTCAGTCAGGGGTTTGTTGGTGATCATCCTTATGTATGAAGGTCGAGTGTTGAAGAGTCGTGGTCCCTTAACACTGAGTTCTCTCTCAGTGTGTTCATCGCTCCCTGGCTGTCACTGGAGGTATCCTGTACCGTCTGCCAAGCCTCTTGTCATCATAAGTAGTAATTTCAGTGTGCAGGTTTGTAACCAATCCCACCAGTATCTTCCAGGTGTAGATTATAACGAATCTTTCTCACCAACGTTCTGTGGAGTACAGTTCTTGGGCCTTCAAGCACTCCCAGTAATTTAGGTGAAGGTTCTCTACATTTTACAGTTCAGCAATTTCACAGTAATACTCCAGCCAGGAGAGAACCAGTGACCTCAAGAGTCTCATCACTGGCTTGGCGTATCTTGTTTTGAAAGTTCTAGTTATCCAACTTATAATTTTTCTTGTTGTTGCAATAATAACATTGTTGTGATCCTTGATCTGACATTATCACTCCCAGGTCTCTCAAATTTGTCTTACGTTCTACCACATAAATACGACACAAAGTAAAACTAGTGACAGATGGTGTCAGTGATGACAGGTGGTAGCAGACTTTGGTAAGTGGTGGCAGGTAGTGTCAGGAAATTCAGGTGGTACCAGGTGTCGACAGTTGGTAGCAGGTATTGACAGTTGGTAGCAGGTGTTGACATAAGGTGGCAGGTGGTGACACGTGGTGGCAGGTGATGGGAGGTGTTGACAGAGGGGTGGTAGATGTTGACAGGTTTGCGGCAGATGTTGATAGAGGGGTGGCAGGTGTTGACAGGTGGTGGCAGGTGTTGACAGGTAGTGGCAGGTGTTGACAGGTGGTGAGAAGAGGCAGATGGAGCAAGGAAAAGCTTCCGTTACCCAGGCGAGTGTTGTGAGGCGCAAACACTAAGTTAAGGGAGGGAGGGAGGGAGAGAAGGAAGGAGGTAGGGAGGGAAGGAAGGAAGGAGGGAAGTAGGGAGAGAAGGAGGGAGGGAAGTAGGGAGGGAAGAAAGGAGGGAGGGAAGGAAGGAGGGAGGGAAGGAAGGAGGGAGAGAAGGAAGGAGGGAGAGAGTGAAGGAGGGAGGGTAAGGAAGGAGGGAGGGGAGGAGGGAGAGAGAGAGGGACTGGTATCTAATTTTCATTAATAAGATATCTTGACATAACTAAGGTTGTTATACTGTCTATGTCTATATTCCTCAATAATAAGTGGACAATAAAACACATAGTGTTCAAGATAGTGACCATAAGACTGACCACTTACTTTGTATTTAGTTTGATCATCATCTGTATGTCTGTCAGACTGTCAGAGGTACTTGTAACCAAGACTAAGCCTGGCTACTACAACGTCTGTCAGTCTGTGTGTCTGTCAGACTGTCAGAAGTACTTGTAACCAAGACTAAGCCTGGCTACTACAACATCAGTCAGTCTGTGTGTCTGTCAGACTGTCAGAAGTACTTGTAACCAAGACTAAGCCTGGCTACTACAACATCAGTCAGTCTGTGTGTCTGTCAGACTGTCAGAAGTACTTGTAACCAAGACTAAGCCTGGCCACTACAACATCAGTCAGTCTGTGTGTCTGTCAGACTGTCAGAAGTACTTGTAACCAAGACAAAGCCTGGCTACTACAACGTCTGTCAGTCTGTGTCTGTCAGACTGTCAGAAGTACTTGTAACCAAGACTAAGCCTGGCTACTACAACATCAGTCAGTCTGTGTGTCTGTCAGACTGTCAGAAGTACTTGTAACCAAGACTAAGCCTGGCTACTACAACATCAGTCGGTCTGTGTGTCTGTCAGACTGTCAGAAGTACTTGTAACCAAAACTAAGCCTGGCTACTACAACATCAGTCAGTCTGTGTGTCTGTCAGACTGTCAGAAGTACTTGTAACCAAGACTAAGCCTGGCTACTACAACATCAGTCAGTCTGTGTGTCTGTCAGACTGTCAGAAGTACTTGTAACCAAGACTAAGCCTGGCCACTACAACATCAGTCAGTCTGTGTGTCTGTCAGACTGTCAGAAGTACTTGTAACCAAGACTAAGCCTGGCTACTACAACATCAGTCAGTCTGTGTGTCTGTCAGACTGTCAGAAGTACTTGTAACCAAGACTAAGCCTGGCTACTACAACATCAGTCAGTCTGTGTGTCTGTCAGACTGTCAGAAGTACTTGTAACCAAGACTAAGCCTGGCCACTACAACATCAGTCAGTCTGTGTGTCTGTCAGACTGTCAGAAGTACTTGTAACCAAGACTAAGCCTGGCTACTACAACATCAGTCAGTCTGTGTGTCTGTCAGACTGTCAGAAGTACTTGTAACTAAGACTAAGCCTGGCTACTAAAACATCAGTCAGTCTGTGTGTCTGTCAGACTGTCAGAAGTACTTGTAACCAAGACTAAGCCTGGCTACTACAACATCAGTCAGTCTGTGTGTCTGTCAGACTGTCAGAAGTACTTGTAACCAAGACTAAGCCTGGCTACTACAACATCAGTCAGTCGTGTGTCTGTCAGACTGTCAGAAGTACTTGTAACCAAGACTAAGCCTGGCTACTACAACATCAGTCAGTCTGTGTGTCTGTCAGACTGTCAGAAGTACTTGTAACTAAGACTAAGCCTGGCTACTACAACATCAGTCAGTCTGTGTGTCTGTCAGACTGTCAGAAGTACTTGTAACCAAGACTAAGCCTGGCTACTACAACATCAGTCAGTCTGTGTGTCTGTCAGACTGTCAGAAGTACTTGTAACTAAGACTAAGCCTGGCTACTACAACATCAGTCAGTCTGTGTGTCTGTCAGACTGTCAGAAGTACTTGTAACTAAGACTAAGCCTGGCTACTACAACATCAGTCAGTCTGTGTGTCTGTCAGACTGTCAGAAGTACTTGTAACTAAGACTAAGCCTGGCCACTACAACATCAGTCAGTCTGTGTGTCTGTCAGACTGTCAGAAGTACTTGTAACTAAGACTAAGCCTGGCTACTACAACATCAGTCAGTCTGTGTGTCTGTCAGACTGTCAGAAGTACTTGTAACTAAGACTAAGCCTGGCCACTACAACATCAGTCAGTCTGTGTGTCTGTCAGACTGTCAGAAGTACTTGTAACTAAGACTAAGCCTGGCTACTACAACATCAGTCAGTCTGTGTGTCTGTCAGACTGTCAGAAGTACTTGTAACTAAGACTAAGTCTGGCTACTACAACATCAGTCAGTCTGTGTGTCTGTCAGACTGTCAGAAGTACTTGTAACTAAGACTAAGCCTGGCTACTACAACATCAGTCAGTCTGTGTGTCTGTCAGACTGTCAGAAGTACTTGTAACTAAGACTAAGCCTGGCCACTACAACATCAGTCAGTCTGTGTGTCTGTCAGACTGTCAGAAGTACTTGTAACTAAGACTAAGCCTGGCCACTACAACATCAGTCAGTCTGTGTGTCTGTCAGACTGTCAGAAGTACTTGTAACTAAGACTAAGTCTGGCTACTACAACATCAGTCAGTGTTTACATTACAAGTTGCTCCATAAACATGCTTATCAGCGTTCATGTTATCATAGTGAGTGATAGATCTACTCAGGCTTCTAACTGCATTCCTATAACATTCACTTTCATTATTTACTTCTCTCCTAATATTATTCCTAATGCTAGACACAGATATCAAAGTTATATTCTACATTTTCCTTCAGGGAACTTTCTTTGACTAACTTATCAACTTTACCATGAAGGAGTAATTCAATGAGTGATGGAATCCATAACAATTGTACATTAATTTATTTTCCTCAGATTTTTGAGTATCTATATCTGAGTCTCCTGTGAGCATGTTGTTAAGAGTCATTATGTGAGTCAAGAGTCTTCAGTGATGACGTAGAATCAGTAATAATCAAAGAGTCAAGCTCAGTGTCATAACCTGAGAGAGAGAGAGAGAGAGAGAGAGAGAGAGAGAGAGAGAGAGAGAGAGAGAGAGTGAAGAAGTTAAGGGACAAATTTAGTGAGGGGAAAGAAGTAGAGAGGAAACAGGGAGAGAAGAAAGAGAAAAGGAGAGGGAGAAAGTTATGGAGAAACATGAGAAGAGAGGCTGAAGGGAGGATAAGATAAAATAAAGATAAGGAAAGGAGGGATATAAGACTAAAGCTGAAAGTAAATACAAGAAAAAGAGGAGGGGAAAAGGAAGAGAACTAGACATAGAAGTGGTCCTCCAACTGAGAGGGGGGTGGGGGTAGGGAAGGAGGGCGGACGCCCCAAGATTTTATTAAATAAGCAATTTTCTGAAAATTCAGATTGAAAACACACACACACACACACACACACACACACACACACACACACACACACACACACACACACACACACACACACACACACACACACACACACACAAACACAAACACACACACATACACATACACAAACACACACACACACACAAACACAAACACACACACACACACAAACACAAACACACACACATACACATACACAAACACACACACACACATACACACAAACACACACACAGGTGAGGGCAACAAGGGCAGGAGCCAGACATTAAAACTTCTCTCAGCATTAATTCAGAGCTGGCGGACCCGTGTGCACTTCCTGTGTGCACCTCACGCATGTACGCACACAGGCACGCATCATGTACGCCCTCATGCTCTCACGCAAGCAAGTATGCACGAACTCACGCAAGCGTGCGTGTACTCGCTTGCTCTCGTGCACACGTGTGTACGTGCATTGATATACGTACATTAACAAGTACTCGTGTACGCACGCAGACACGCATCTCAGACACGTACACACACATATACACAAGCATACACACAACACCTATATCTGTTACTGACACACACACACGCACACACACACACACACACCTGGTATAGGGCTCTTGATCCAACGATTTTGAGCTACTATCCTCTTGAATCAAAACTGACATTCTCCAATCTTCCAGGCGCTGTATGTCCCCCTCCCTCCCCCTCCCTCCCCCCATGTGTACACGACCCCCCTCCCCCTCCCTACTGTGTATGTGTGTACACAACCCCCGTGAGTACACGGCCAACTGTGTACACCACCCTCGCCCCTTCCTACTGTTTGTGTGTACACGACCCCTCCCTCCCTAATATTTGTGTTTGTGTGTACACGACCCCGTTCCTATGTGCACACGATCCCCTCCTTACTGTTTGTGTTTGTGTGTACACGACCCCTCCTCCCTAATATTTGTGTTTGTGTGTACAAGACCCCTCCCTCCCTACTGTTTGTTTTTGTGTGTACACGACCCCCGTTCCTATGTGCACACGATCCCCTCCTTACTGTTTGTGTTTGTGTGTACACAACCCCTCCCTTCCCTACTGTTTGTGTTTTTGTGTACACGACCCCCTCCTCCTTGCCTACTGTTTGTGTATACACGACCCCCTTCCCCTCCCTACTGCTAATGTTTGTGTGTACACGACCCCCTCCCTACTGTTTGTGTGTTCACGACACCCTCCCTACCTTCTGTTTGTATTTGTGTGTACACGACCCCCTCCCTGTTGTTTGTGTTTGTGTGTACACGACCCCCTCCCCCCTCCGTACTGTTTGTGTTTGTGTGTACACGACCCCTTCCTCCCTCCCTACTGTTTGTGTTTGTGTGTATACGACTCCCCTCCCCTCCCTACTGTTTGTGTTTGTGTGTACACGACCCCTTCCTCCCTCCCTACTGTTTGTGTTTGTGTGTATACGACTCCCTCCCCTCCTTACTGTTTGTGTTTGTGTGTACACGACCCCTTCCTCCCTCCCTTCTGTTTGTGTTTGTGTGTATACGACTCCCCTCCCCTCCCTACTGTTTGTGTTTGTGTGTACACGACCCCCTCCTCCCTCCCTACTGTTTGTGTTTGTGTGTATACGACCCCCTCCTCCCTCCCTACTGTTTGTGTGTATACGACCCTCCCCTCCCTACTGTTTGTGTTTTGTGTATACGACCCATCTCCCTCCCTACTGTTTGTGTTTGTGTGTATACGACCCCTCCCTTTCCCTACTGTTTGTGTTTGTGTGTATACGACCCCTCCCCTCCATACTGTTTGTGTTTGTGTGTATACGACCCCTCCCCTCCCTACTGTTTGTGTTTGTGTGTATACGACCCCCTTCCCTCCCTACTGTTTGTGTTTTGTGTATACGACCCCCTCCCTTTCCCTACTGTTTGTGTTTGTGTGTATACGACCTCCCTCCCTTTCCTACTGTTTGTGTGTATACGACCTCCTCCCCTCCCTACTGTTTGTGTTTGTGTGTATACGACCCTCTCCCCTCCCTACTGTTTGTGTTTGTGTGTATACCATACACCTCCCCTCCATACTGTTTGTGTTTGTGTGTATACGACACCCTCCCCTCCCTACTGTTTGTGTTTGTGTGTATACGACCCCCTCCCTCCCTACTGTTTGTGTTTGTGTGTATACGACCCCTCCCTCCCTACTGTTTGTGTTTGTGTGTATACGACAACCTCCCCTCCCTACTGTTTGTGTTTGTGTATATACGACCCCCTCCCCCTCCATACTGTTTGTGTTTGTATGTATACGACCCTCCCCTCCCTACTGTTTGTGTTTGTGTGTATACGACCCCCTCCCTCCCTACTGTTTGTGTTTGTGTGTATACGACCCCTCCCTGCTGTTTGTGTTTGTGTGTATACGACCCCCTCCCCTCCCTACTGTTTGTGTTTGGCCTTTGACTAAAGTAAAAAAAACTTTAAATTTGACATTTCTGAAATTTTAACACGTGTCCGAGCGTTGAACTTTGAGTGGAACTCACCCTGGCCAGCTCAGCGCTATCACGAATTAAAACTTTCGTCTCCACGCTGAGACAGAAGCTGGGACCGGTCAAGCTTTAGCTGGGACCGGTCAAGCTTTACCTTGGATCGGTCAAGCTTTACCTTGGATCAGTCAAGCTTTAGCTGGGATCGGTCAAGCTTTAGTTGGTATCGGTCAAGCTTTAGCTGGGTCTGGAGGAAGGAGGAGGGAGGGAGGGGGCTGGAAGGGGGAAGGGGCTGGGTTAAAGTTCTTGTTAGTGGCTGGGAGACTCGGGTGTGAATTATTTGGGTCTTGACCCACCTGAAGTTCTAACTGTCCACTCCGCTTATAGATTATATAGTCCACAGACGCGGGTGTACATGAACACGCACACACACACACACACACACACACACACTACAACTACAACATATATATATATATATATATACATATCAAACAAAACAAAACACTCAAAGCAAGCCATAACCCACAGACACACAAACAAGCACATACTTTAACATAAACCTATCAAACACCAAACAAACACAAGCACAAACTCATACGAAAAGAGAGAAAGAAAGAAGAAAGGTGAGACATAGACACAAAAACAAAAGAGGATAAAATAGAAAGAGGCGAACATTTGAGGGAGAGTCTCGGCTCTATTACCAAGCAAACTTTGTAAAATAGCCAGAGTTTCCAAGATTTTTTTCCCCTTTTAGGGGGAGGGAGGAAGAGGGGAAGCAGGGCTTACCCCGATGGTAAGGGGAAGGAATAAGAGAGGGGGAGGGGGAGAGAGGACGAAGAGTGTCTGTGTGTGAGTTTGAGTGAGTGATTTTGACTATGAGTGTGAGTGATTGTGTTTGAGTGTGAGTTTGAGTGAGTGTCTTTGAGTGTGAGTGCGTGTGTTTGAGTGTGAGAGTGTGAGTTTGAGTGTGTGTGTGTGTGTGTGTCTTCGAGGGTGAGATTAACTTAGCATTTACTAGTGAGTGTGAGCGTGAGAGTGTGTGTTTGAGTGTGAGAGTGTGTGTTTGAGTGTGAGCGTGAGAGTGTGTGTTTGAGTGTGAGTGAGAAAGTGTGTGTTTGAGTGTGAGCTTGAGAGTGTGTGTTTGAATGTGAGTGAGACAGTCTGAGAGCTACAGAGAATAACACACAAGGTGTCCACACATGGTGTGTAGACACCATGTGTGGACACCATATGTGGACACCATGTTGCCTGCATGTTGGCTGGACACACCCAGGGGCACCTCATTGCCTGGAAGACACAGCACGTCATGTAGAGCTGTGAGGAAGACAGTGGCAGATGGACGTCATGAGACAGATGACACACTCGCTACCCTGAATACGTTTCGCCCTCAACACAGGAACTAACCTGACACCCAGCAGATATTTTGTTTACATAGATCTAAGCTGAGAGAGAACAGGGACAGGCAGAAGCAATAACAACCAACACAACGAGAGGAAAAAAATGCACAACAAAGAACAAAAACAAAACTACGAGAAGAGAAACAAGTACACACACACACACAAGTACAAAGTCATGAAGATTGGGGAAGGACAAAGAAGACTGCAGACGGAGTACAGTCTAGGGGGCCAGAGACTGCAAACCTCAGTCAAGGAAAAAGATCTTGGGGTGAGTATAACACCAGGAACATCTCCTGAAGCGCACATCAACCAAATAACTGCTGCAGCATATGGGCGCCTAGCAAACCTAAGAACAGCATTCCGACATCTTAATAAAGAATCGTTCAGGACCCTGTACACTGTGTACGTTAGGCCCATACTGGAGTATGCAGCACCAGTTTGGAACCCACACTTAGCCAAGCACGTGAAGAAGCTAGAGAAAGTGCAAAGGTTTGCAACAAGACTAGTCCCGGAGCTAAGGGGTATGTCCTACGAGGAGAGGTTAAGAGAAATCGACCTGACGACACTGGAGGACAGGAGAGATAGGGGAGACATGATAACGACATATAAGATACTGAGAGAAATTGACAAAGTGGACAGAGACAGAATGTTCCAGAGATGGGACACAGCAACAAGGGGACACAGTTGGAAGTTGAAGACTCAGATGAATCACAGGGATGTTAGGAAGTATTTCTTCAGTCACAGAGTTGTCAGGAAGTGGAATAGTCTGGCAAGTGATGAGGTGGAGGCAGGTTCCATACATAGCTTTAAGAAGAGGTATGATAAAGCTCATGGCGCAGGGAGAGTGACACAGTAGCAGCCAGTGAGGAGGCGGGGCCAGGAGCTATGAATCGACCCCTTCAACCACAACTACGTGAGTACAACTAGGTGAGTACAACTAGGTGAGTGGGACACAACTGGAAGCTGAAGACTCAGATGAGTCAAAGGGATGTTAGGAAGCATTTCTTCAGCCACAGAGTAGTCAGGAAGTGGAATAGTCTAGCGAACGATATAGTGGAGGCAGGAACCATACATAGTTTTAAGACAAGGTATGATAAAGCTCGTGGAGCAGGGAGAGCAGAGACCCAGTAGCAGACAGCGAAGAGGCGGGGCCAGGAGCTGAGTCTCGACCCCTGACCCCACAATTAGGTGAGTACAATTAGGTGAGTACAATTAGGTGAGTACAATTAGGTGAGTACAATTAGGTGAGTACAACTAGGTGAGTACACAGGGTAAAGAAAACAAACATAAAAACTACTGAAAAAAATACAAATGAAACAAAAACAGGATTATGTACGAGTCACTCTCCCAGTACACCCAGTACTATCACTCACCCAGTACACCCAGTACTATCACTCTCCCAGTACACCCAGTACTATCACTCTCCCAGTACACCCAGTACTATCACTCTCCCAGTACACCCAGTACTATCACTCTCCCAGTACACCCAGTACTATCACTCACCCAGTACACCCAGTACTATCACTCTCCCAGTACACCCAGTACTATCACTCTCCCAGTACACCCAGTACTATCACTTACCCAGTACACCCAGTACTATCACTCACCCAGTACACCCAGTACTATCACTCTCCAAGTACACCCAGTACTATCACCCCCAGTACCAGTACTATCACTCACCCAGTACCCATACTATCACTCACCCAGTACACCCAGTACTATCACTCACCCAGTACACCCAATACTATCACTCTCCCAGTACACTCAGTACTATCACTCTCCCAGTACACCCAGTACTATCACTCACCCAGTACACCCAATACTATCACTCTCCCAGTACACCCAGTACTATCACTCTCCCAGTACACCCAGTACTATCACTCTCCCAGTACACCCAGTACTATCACTCTCCCAGTACACCCAGTACTATCACTCTCCCAGTACACCCAATACTATCACTCTCCCAGTACACCCAGTACTATCACTCTCCCAGTACACCCAGTACTATCACTCACCCAGTACACCTAGTACTATCACTCACCCAGTACACCCAGTACTATCACTCTCCCAGTACACCCAGTACTATCACTCACCCAGTACACCCAATACTATCACTCTCCCAGTACACCCAGTACTATCACTCTCCCAGTACACCCAGTACTATCACTCACCCATTACACCCAATACTATCACTCTCCCAGTACACCCAGTACTATCACTCTCCCAGTACACCCAGTACTATCACTCACCCAGTACACCCAATACTATCACTCTCCCAGTACACCCAGTACTATCACTCTCCCAGTACACCCAGTACTATCACCCTCCCAGTACACCCAGTACTATCACCCTTCCGGTACACCCAGTACTATCACTCTCCCAGTACACCCAGTACTATCACTCTCCCAGTACACCCAGTATTATCACTCTCCCAGTATACCCAGTACTATCACTCTCCCAGTACACTTAGTACTATCACTCCCAGTACACCCAGTACTATCACTCACCCAGTACTATCACTCTCTCAGTACACCCAGTACTATCACCCTCCCAGTACACCCAGTACTATCACTCACCCAGTATTATCGCCCTCCCAGTACACCCAGTACTATCACTAACCCAGTACACCCAGTACTATCACTCTCCCAGTACACCCAGTACTGTCACTCTCACAGTACACCCAGTACTATCACTCACCCAGTACACCCAATACAATCACTCTCCCAGAACACCCAGTACTATCACCCTCCCAGTACACCCAGTACTATCACTATCCCAGTACACCCAGTACTATCACTATCTCAGTACACCCAGTACTATCACCTTACCAGTACACTCTCCCAGTACACAGTACTATCACTCTCCCAGTACACCCAGTACTATCACTCTCCCAGTACACCCAGTACAATCACTCTCTCAGTACACCCTCGATGTAATATCACCCTCCTAGTACACTATCCCAGTACACCCAGTACTATCACCTTCCCAGTACACCCTCCCATAACTGTCACTCTACCAGTTCACCATTCCAGTAAACCCTCCCAGTACTCCCCAGTACACCCTCCTAGTACATCCAGTACTATCTCTCTCCCAGTACACCCTCCCAGTACTATCACCCTCCCCGTACACTCTCCCGTTATACCCAGTACTATCACTTTCCCAGTACACCTTCCTAGTACTATCACCCTCCCAGTACACACTCCCAGTACTCCCTTCCAGTACTGTCACCTTTCCAGTACACTCTCCTAGTACTGTCACCCTTGTACACCCTCCCATTACCCCCTCCAAGTACTGTCACCCTAAGGACACCCTCCCGGTACACACTCCCAGTACACACTCCCAGTACTATCACTCTCCCAGTACGCCCTCCCAATACACCCTCCCAGTACACTCCCAGTACTATACTATCATTCCCAGTACTATCACTCCCAGTACTGTCACCCTACCAGTACACACTGCCAGTACATACTCCCAGTACACACTCCCAGAACACACTCCCAGTACTCTACCAGTACAACCTCCCAGTACAAACTCCCAGTACACATTTCCAGTACTCTCTACCAGTACATCCCAATACACCCTCTCAGTAATGTCACTCTCTCAGGACTGTCACCCTGCGAGTACACCCTCCCAGTACTGTCAACCAGTACACCCCAGTACACTCTTTCTCAGTATACCCAGTACTTGCCACTCTCCCAGACTTGCCACTCTCCCAGGGTTGCCACTCTCCCAGAGTTGCTACTCTCACAGGGTTGCCACTCTCCCAGACTTGCCACTCTCCCAGACTTGCCACTCTCCCAGAGTTGCTACTCTCCCAGGGTTGCCACTCTCCCAGGGTTGCCACTCTCCCAGGGTTGCCACTCTCCCAGAGTTTCCACTCTCCCAGGGTTGCCACTCTCACAGGGTTGCCACTCTCCCAGAGTTGCCACTCTCCCAGGGTTGCCACTCTCCCAGGGTTGCCACTCTCCCAGAGTTGAAACTCTCCCAGGGTTGCCACTTTCCCAGGATTGCCACTCTCCCAGGGTTGCCACTCTCCCAGGGTTGCCACTCTCCCAGAGTTGCCACTCTCCCAGGGTTGCCACTTTCCCAGGATTGCCACTCTCCCAGGGTTGCCACTCTCCCAGGGTTGCCACTCTCCCAGAGTTGCCACTCTCCCAGAGTTGCCACTTTCCCAGGGTTGCCACTGGACCGTAAAAACACTGCAGCTGGGAGAGTGTAAAGGGGGTCACTTCCGGTATGCAAATTAGATGGGCGAAAATGACTAATTCCTGATGATTGGAGATGCTGGTGACCCCCTCCCCCTCCAACCCCCTCCCACCCCCTCCCACCCCCTTTCACCAACTCCCCCCCTCCCACCCCTCCCACCCCTCCCACCCCTCCCACCCCATCTCACCCCCTCCCACACTCCCACCCCTTCCCATTCTCCCACCCCCAAGGGAGATGAGTACTGTTAAGAGAGGACTTTGGAATGTTTGGAGAGGGAGGAGAGAGGAAGGGAGGAGAGGGGAAGGGTTAGAGAGGGGAAGGGTTGGAGAGGGGTGGGGTTGGAGAGGGGAGAAGGGAGGGGAGAAATGAGGCAATTGTTGAAAGTGTTCTGTATTGCAAATTGTGTACTCAACTCTTTGGGATTGTAGGGGTCGAGTCTCAGCTCCTGGCCCTGCTGCTGGCCAGTGACTCCTTCCTTGCCTCGTGAACCCCCTGTCGTACCTGCTCTTACAACTATGTTTGGAACCTGCCTCCATCACTTCTTCGTCGATATCACACCATTTCCTGACCTCCCTGAGGCTGAAGAAACACTTCCTGACATCCCAGACGCTGAAGAAACACTTCCTGACATCCCTGAGGCTGAAGAAACACTTCCTGACATCCCTGAGGCTGAAGAAACACTTCCTAACATTCCTGTAGTTCATCTTCCAGCTGTGCCCGCCAGTACCTGTTTCTCGCCTCCCAAACAGGATGTCCTTGTCTACCATATCAATTCGCCTAATTATTTTCTATGTTGTTATCATATCTCCCCTGATTCTTCTGTCCTCTAATGTCTTGAGATTGCACCCCGTCATCCTCTCCTCGTAGTTCACGATCCTTAACTCTGCAACATGTCTTGTTGCAAACCTGAACTTTCTCTAGTTTCTTAACATACTTTTTCAGGTGGGGGTTCCACACTGGTGCTGCGTACTTCAAGATGGTCTTGATGTATGTTGTATAAATAGACTGGAATAACTCATTTGAGATTATTATTATTATTATTATTATTATTATTATTATTATTATTATTATTTTTTTTTTTTTTTTTATTATTATAATTAATTTTACTATTATTATTATTATTATTATTGTTATTATTATTATTATTACTATCATTATTACTATCATTATTATTATTATTTATATGTAAGCCCCAGTAATACATAAGCATCCAAGAATATACAGAATAGAACAAGATATATAATTATCAAGTGAGCATAGAGTTAACACACTGATGACTGTGTTGATGACTCCTTAAATAGATCCATTTATATGTTAATGAACACAAAACTCACTAAACGAGAAACGTCAATAACTAAATGAAGAAATAAATGAATGGAAGGGAGGAAAATTATATATATATATATATATATATATATATATATATATATATATATATTGTGCAATGTTAAATCGTCGTTGTACCGTTGGAAATGCACCGGTGTAAAAGGTACAATTGGAAATGCACCGTTGGAAAGGAACTGTTGGAAATGCACGGTTGGAAATGTACCGTTGGATCGTGGTTGCCAAGTTAGAGTAAAACTTTGTACCCCTGAATTGAATTTGAATTTTTTTTTTTACCTACTGTAGCTGCTAGTTTATCGTGCACCCGGCGTGCCCCCCGTGTGCACCCCGTGTGCACCCCGTGTGCACCCCGGTGTGCATCCGATGGAGGGTGGCGGCTGGTGTAGTGTCTCAGCGACAATAATGTCAGATGTTGTGTCATCTAGAGACAGTGTGACCAAGGCAGCACAAGTGAGGAAAATGACTCCCTGGATAACGAGAACTTTCAAAAGAAGAGAAGCTGCAGTGCGTGTGTGTGTGGTGTGTGTGTGTACTCACCTAGTTGTGCTTGCAGGGGCCGAGTCACAGCTCTTGGCCCCGCCTCTACACTGGTCGCTACTAGGTCATTCTTTCTGCTCCATGTGCTTAATCATACCTCTTCTTAAAGCTTTGTATGTATCCTGTCTCCACTACATCACTTCCCAGATTATTCCACTTCCTGACAACTCTGTGACTGAAGAAATACTTCCTAACATCCCTGTGATTCATCTGAGTCTTCAACTTCCAACTGTGACCCCTTGTTGCTGTGTCCCATCTCTGGAACATTCTGTCTCTGTCCACCTTGTTAATTCCTCTCAGTATTTTATATGTAGTTATCATATCCTCCCTATCTCTCCTGTCCTTCAGTGTCGTCAGGTCGATTTTCCTTAACCTCTCCTCGTAGGACACGCCCTTTAGCTCCGGGACTAGTCTTGTTGCAAACCTTTGCACTTTTCCTAATTTCCTTACGTGCATCGCCAGGTGTGGGTTCCAAACTGGTGCTGCATACTCCAGTATGGGCCTAACGTACACAGTGTACAGGGTCCTGAACGATTCCTTATTAAGATGTCGGAATGCTATTCTTAGATTTGCTAGGCGCCCATATGCTGCAGCAGTTATTTGGTTGATGTGCGCCTCAGGAGATGTGCCCGGTGTTATACTCACCCCAAGATCCTTTTCCTTGTGAGGTTTGCAGTCTCTGGCCCCATAGACTGTATTCCGCCCTTCCCAATCTTCATACCTTTGCACTTGGTGGGGTTGAACTCCAGGAGCCAGTTTCTGGACCAGGTTTGCAGCCTGTCCAGATCCCTTTGTAGTTCTGCCTGGTCCTCGTCCGATTGAATTCTTCTCATGAACGTCACATCATCTGCAAAAAGGGACACTTCTGAGTCTATTCCTTCCGTCATGTCGTTCATATATACCAGAAACAGCACCGGTCCTAGAACTGACCCCTGTGGAATCCCGCACATCACAGGCGCCCACTCTGACACCTCGCCACGTACCACGACTCGCTGATGTCTTGTCGACAGGTATTTCCTGATCCATTGCAGTGCCTTCCCTGTTATCCCTGCACTAATCTCTTGTGTCAAAAGCCTTCTTACAGTCCATGAAAATGCAATATACCCACCCCTCTCTCTCTTGTCTTACTGCTGTCACCCTGTCATAGAATTCCAGTAGGTTTGTGACACTGGATTTCCCGTTGCTGAAACCGTGCTGGTTGTCGTTGATAAGCTTATTCCTTTCTAGGTGTTCCACCACTCTTCTCCTGACAATCCCCTCCATGACTTTACATACTATACACGTGTATGTGTGTGTGTGTGTGTTAGTTACCATTTTGTCCTAGGCACATGTCGATTAGACACTAGGCCTGTTGTATGTATGTGTGTGTAAGGAAACACTTAGAAATGTTTCCGTCCCGCCGGGAATTGAACCCGGGCCCTCCGTGCGTGAAGCGAGAGCTTTAGCCACCAGGCCACCGGGGCTGTGTGTGTGTGTGTGTGTGTGTGTGTGTGTGTGTGTGTGTGTGTGTGTGTATGTAAATCACTGGCGCTGTCTCGCTCACAGTGTTGACGTATCTTCCAAGGGGTTGAAAGAGTCTGTTTACTGCCCAGAATCATGACAACATCCGTACTGCAGAGAACAATGTCTCAAAACAATTCGAGAATAATTACTGCAGAGGAGGAAGAGGCAAAGAAGTAGGAATGGAGCAGAGAGAGAGATAAGGATAATATATATGTATATGTCGTGCCGAATAGGTAGAACTTGCAATGTTCGCAAGCGAAAATTTGTGTATGCAATAATTTTGCAAAAATCATTCTGAACCTAACGAGAAAATATATTTCAGTGGGTTTGTTTATTATTAAATCAATGAAAACTTATCTAAAATATACGTAGTTGGATTAGGTTAAATAAAATTTCACTTGTTACATTAAGGTTAGATAAGTTTTCTAAGGTTCTTTTGGTACATAATTATTAATTTATACGTTAACCTATATAAAAAAAATATATCTTTAAACGTATAACAGAAAATTTTAGAAAGGATTTAATTTTATATTAGTTTTTGCTAATTGACCAATTTTACCTATTCGGGACAACATATATATATACATAATTTTTATTCCTTCCATTCATTTCTTTCTTTATTTAGTTATTGACGTTTCTCGTTTAGTGAGTTTTGTGTTCATTAACATATAAATGGATCTATTTAAGGAGTCATCAACACAGTCATCAGTGTGTTAACTCTATGCTCACTTGATAATTATATATCTTGTTCTATTCTGTATATTCTTGGATGCTTATGTATTCCTTGGAATTTCTCTCTCTCTCTCTCTCTCTCTCTCTCTCTCTCTCTCTCTCTCTCTCTCCTCTCTCTCTCTCTCTCTCTCTCTCTCTCTCTCAGTTATCCTCATTCCCATTTCCTCTCTTGTCTTGCATGTTTCTTCACAAAGGCAAATCAATAAAACAGATGTAACACAACACAACACAACACAACACAACACAACACAACACAGCACAACACAACACTACACAACACTACACAACACAACACTACACAACACAACACAACACTACACAACACTACACTACGCTACACAACACAACACAACAAAACAATACACAACACTACACAATACAACACAACAAAACTCTACACAACACTACACAACACAACACAACAAAACAATACACAACACTACACAATACAACACTACGCAACAGAACACTACAAAACACTACACAACACAACACTACACAACACAACACTACAAAACACTACACAACACTACACAGCACACTACAAAACACAACACAACACTACACAACACAACACTACAAACACACAACACAACACTACACAACACTACACAACACAACACTACACAACACAACACTACACAACACTACACAACACAACACTACACAACACAACACAACACAACACTACACAACACAACACTACACAACACAACACAACACTACACAACACAACACTACACAACACAACACTACAAAACACAACACAACACTACACAACACTACAAAACACTACACAGCACTACACAGCACACTACAAAACACAACACAACACTACACAACACAACACTACACAACACTACACAACACAACACAACACAACACAACACAACACAACACTACACAACACTACACAACACTACACAACACAACACAACACTACACAAAACAACACTACACAGCACACTACAAAACACAACACAACACTACACAACACAACACTACACAACACTACACAACACAACACAACACTACACAACACAACACAACACAACATAAGACTACAGGACACTACACAACACAACACTACAAAACACTACACAATACTACACAATACAACACAACACTACACAACACAACACAACACTACACAACACAACACTACACAGCACACTACAAAACACAACACAACACTACACAACACAACACTACACAACACTACACTAAAAAACACAACACAACACTACACAACACAACACTACACAACACTACACAACACAACACAACACTACACAACACAACACTACACAACACAACACTACACAACACAACACAACAAAACACAACACAACACTACACAACACAACACTACACAACACAACACTACAAAACACTACACAACACTACACAGCACACTACAAAACACAACACAACACTACACAACACAATACTACACAACACAACACAACACAACACTACACAACACAACACTACACTACACTACACAAAACAACACAAACTACACTACACAACACAACACTGCACAACACAACACAACACAACACTACACAACACAACACTACACTACACTACACAACACAACAAAACACAACACAACACTACACAACACTACACAACACAACACTACACAACACTACACAACACAACACAACACAACACAACACAACACAACACTACACTACACAACACAACACTACACAACACTACACAACACAACACTACACTACACAACACTACACAACACTACACAACACAACACAACACTACACAACACTACACTACACAACACAACACTACACTACACAACACAACACTACACTACACTACACAACACACCAAACACAACACTACACAACACTACACAACACAACACAACACTACACAACACTACACAACACAACACTACACAACACAACACTACACAACACTACACAACACAACACAACACAACACAACACTACACAACACAACACTACACAACACTACACAACACAACACTACACTACACAACACTACACAACACTACACAACACAACACAACACAACACTACACAACACAACACAACACAACACAACACTACGCAACACAACACTACACAACACAACACAAAACAACACAACACTACACTACACTACACAACACAACACTACACAACACAACACAACACAAGCTGTGACCCCGACAACGTAATCTGCAACTTTGACGATAATGTTACCCAGCGGTAACACTCACACGGGATGGGTGGGGGAGGGTGAGGGTTTCGGTCCCCGGAGGGGTTAAGATGGGGGCAGAGAGGGTAAACGCGAGTGGTCCTGGACCGCCAGGCAGGTACGCGGGACCCACACACCTTCTTCAAGATCGATGACGATTTCTCGTAAGACAGAAGCAACAGGTGTGCGTGTGGGGAGTTCCTTGCCCTTCATGAGGGGAGGGAAGCACCTTGTCTCTTCATGAGGGGAGGGTCGTACATTGTCCCTTCACGAAAGGTAGGGGGAAGCACCTTGTCCCTTAATGAGGGGGAGGGGAGTACTTGTCCTTTCATGAGGGGGAGGGGGAAGCACGTTGTTCTTTCAAAAGAAGGAGGGGAGTATCTTGTCCCTTCATGAGGAGAAGGGGAGTACCTTGTGACTTCATGAGGGGGAGGGGGAAACACCTTGACCCTTCATGAGGGAGAGGGGGAGTACCTTATCCCAACATGAGGGGGAAAGGAGTACCTTGTCCCTTCATGAGGGGGAGGGGAAGCACCTTGTCCCTTCATGAGGGGGAGGAGGAAGCACCTTGTCCCTTCATGAGGGGAGGGGGAAGCATCTCCCTTTATGATGGGAGGGGGAAGCACTTTGTCCATTCATGAGGGGGATGGAAAAGCATCTTGTCCCTTCATGAGAGGGAGGGGAAGCACCTTGTCCCTTCATGAGGGGAAGGGGGAAGCACCTTGTCCCTTCATGATGGGGAGAGGGTAGCACCTTGTCCCTTCATGAGGGGAGGTGGAAGCACCTTGTCCCTTCATGATTGGGAGGGGAAGCACCTTGTCCCTTCATGCGGGGAGGGGGAAGCATTTTGTCCCTTCATGAGGTGGGAGGGGAAG
This sequence comes from Cherax destructor, assembly GCA_009830355.1. Taxonomy (NCBI): domain Eukaryota; kingdom Metazoa; phylum Arthropoda; class Malacostraca; order Decapoda; family Parastacidae; genus Cherax; species Cherax destructor. The sequence continues at coordinate 53,012 of WNWK01000637.1, forward strand.
TACCTTGTGTCTTCATGAGGTGGGAGGGGAAGTACCTTGTGTCTTCATGAGGTGGGAGGGGAAATACCTTGTAACTTCATGAGGTGGGAGGGGAAATACCTTGTAACTTCATGAGGTGGGAGGGGAAGTATCTTGTCCCTTCATGAGGTGGGAGGGGAAATACCTTGTAACTTCATGAGGTGGGAGGGGAAGTATATTGCTCCTTCATGAGGTGGGAGGGGAAGTATCTTGTCCCTTCATGAGGTGGGAGGGGAAGTACCTTGTGTCTTCATGAGGTGGGAGGGGAAGTACCTTGTGTCTTCATGAGGTGGGAGGGGAAATACCTTGTAACTTCATGAGGTGGGAGGGGAAATACCTTGTAACTTCATGAGGTGGGAGGGGAAGTATATTGCTCCTTCATGAGGTGGGAGGGGAAGTACCTTGTCCCTTCATGAGGTGGGAGGGGAAGTACCTTGTCCCTTCATGAGGTGGGAGGGAAGTACCTTGTCCCTTCATGAGGTGGGAGGGAAGTATCTTGTCCCTTCATGAGGTGGGAGGGTAAATACCTTGTCCCTTCATGAGGTGGGAGGGGAAGTATCTTGTCCCTTCATGAGGTGGGAGGGGAAGTATCTTGTCCCTTCATGAGGTGGGAGGGGAAATACCTTGTCCCTTCATGAGGTGGGAGGGGAAGTACCTTGTCCCTTCATGAGGTGGGAGGGAAGTACCTTGTCCCTTCATGAGGTGGGAGGGAAGTATCTTGTCCCTTCATGAGGTGGGAGGGGAAATACCTTGTCCCTTCATGAGGTGGGAGGGGAAGTACCTTGTCCCCTCATGAGGTGGGAGGGGAAATACCTTGTCCCTTCATGAGGGGGATGGAAAAGCATCTTGTCCCTTCATGAGGTGGGAGGGAAAGTATCTTGTCCCTTCATGAGGTGGGAGGGGAAATACCTTGTCCCTTCATGAGGTGGGAGGGGAAGTACCTTGTCCCTTCATGAGGTGGGAGGGAAGTACCTTGTCCCTTCATGAGGTGGGAGGGAAGTATCTTGTCCCTTCATGAGGTGGGAGGGAAATACCTTGTCCCTTCATGAGGTGGGAGGGAAGTACCTTGTCCCTTCATGAGGTGGGAGGGAAGTATCTTGTCCCTTCATGAGGTGGGAGGGGAAATACCTTGTCCCTTCATGAGGTGGGAGGGGAAGTACCTTGTCCCTTCATGAGGTGGGAGGGGAAGTACCTTGTCCCTTCATGAGGTGGGAAGGGAAGTATCTTGTCCCTTCATGAGGTGGGAGGGGAAATACCTTGTCCCTTCATGAGGTGGTAGGGGAAGTACCTAGTCCCTTCATGAGGTGGGAGGGGAAGTATCTTGTCCCTTCATGAGGTGGGAGGGGAAATACCTTGTCCCTTCATGAGGTGGGAGGGGAAGTACCTTGTCCCTTCATGAGGTGGGAGGGGAAGTACCTTGTCCCTTCATGAGGTGGGAGGGGAAGTATCTTGTCCCTTCATGAGGTGGGAGGGGAAATACCTTGTCCCTTCATGAGGTGGGAGGGGAAGTACCTTGTCCCTTCATGAGGTGGGAGGGAAGTACCTTGTCCCTTCATGAGGTGGGAGGGAAGTATCTTGTCCCTTCATAAGGTGAGGGGAAATACCTTGTCCCTTCATGAGGTGGGAGGGAAGTATCTTGTCCCTTCATGAGGTGGGAGGGAAATACCTTGTCCCTTCATGAGGTGGGAGGGAAATACCTTGTCCCTTCATGAGGTGGGAGGGAAGTACCTTGTCCCTTTATGAGGTGGGAGGGAAGTATCTTGTCCCTTCATGAGGTGGGAGGGAAATACCTTGTCCCTTCATGAGGTGGGAGGGAAGTACCTTGTCCCTTCATGAGGTGGGAGGGAAGTAATCTTGTCCCTTCATGAGGTGGGAGGGGAAATACCTTGTCCCTTCATGAGGTGGGAGGGGAAATACCTTGTCCCTTCATGAGGTGGGAGGGGAAGTATCCTGGTCCTCTGTTTTTTTTCTTTTTTTCGTAAGCATCAACCTTAAGTGTGAGACAGCACTAACCTCTCTTCCTTCCTTCCTTCCTTCCTTCCCTCTCTTTTCTTTCGTACTTTTTTCAAATGCGTTGTTGTTATCTCTCCTCCATCTTGCGTCATGCAGCACCTCACGTGAGACTCACCTTGCGTCATGCAGCACCTCACATGAGACTCACCTTGCGTCATGCAGCACCTCACATGAGACTCACCTTGCGTCATGCAGCACCTCACATGAGACTCACCTTGCGTCATGCAGCACCTCACGTGAGACTCACCTTGCGTCATGCAGCACCTCACATGAGACTCACCCTGCGTCATGCAGCACCTCACGTGAGACTCACCTTGCGTCATGCAGCACCTCACGTGAGACTCACCTTGCGTCATGCAGCACCTCGTGAGACTCACCTTGCGTCATGCAGTACCTCACGTGAGACTCACCTTGCGTCATGCAGCACCTCACATGAGACTCACCTTGCGTCATGCAGCACCTCACATGAGACTCACCTTGCGTCCTGCAGCACCTCACATGAGACTCACCTTGCGTCATGCAGCACCTCACATGAGACTCACCTTGCGTCATGCAGCACCTCACATGAGACTCACCTTGCGTCATGCAGCACCTCACATGAGACTCACCTTGCGTCATGCAGCACCTCACATGAGACTCACCTTGCGTCATGCAGCACCTCACATGAGACTCACCTTGCGTCATGCAGCACCTCACATGAGACTCACCTTGCGTCATGCAGCACCTCACATGAGACTCACTTCACTGCATTAATAACCGTACAGAACACAACAGCAGAACACAACAGCAGAACACAACAGCAGAACACTGAAGCAGAACACTGAAGCAGAACACAGCTGATGCTTCAAGTTTGCTTTGAAGCAACAATTCTTTGCCTTTCAGGCAGAAATTGACCTGGTGGTAACCAGGTCAGCTGTGACCAGGTCAGGTGTGACCAGGTCAGTTGTGAACAGGTCAGGTGTGACCAGGTCAGTTGTGAACAGGTCAGTTGTGAACAGGTTAGTTGTGAACAGGTCAGTTGTGAACAGGTCAGTTGTGACCAGGTCAGTTGTGACCAGGTCAGTTGTGACCAGGTCAGTGTCCTCACGTCCTGTGTTGAAAATCCTCTGAGTTCAGCTTCTCACGGGACAACTGTATTCTCATCAAGACTGATAGACTGATTACCTCAAACTCCTGCTAGTCACCATTCCTCTCCTTTGTACAGGACTGACGAAGCCACTGTGAGGCGAAGCGTTTCCTCTTTAAAGACACCCAAGTATCGCACATGTGTCTGGTTTACCAAGACCGCTTTCGTTCCCTGGATGTCACTTCTTCTGCACTCCATCAGCCATCCTGGCGCCAGGTACTGCAGCAACAGGGCCAGGCACTTGGCACTTGGGTTCACCGTTGTTTCTCGTCCCTGTACCACTGTTTAATGCGTTGTCAGTGCTCAATAACAACCCACAAGGACACACAAACTCAGGAGATCGTTTTATCTGAAGAGGATCCCAGAAGGGTGTCGAAATATACAGATCAATCACTCTCCCGAGTGTCTGTATTCATGCGAGTTATTACTCAACACTGCCAAGTGATCATTACACTTTAGCTATTCATCTTATAGATGAGTTAGAAAACCCGACGAGTTGAAGAATTAGACGCCTTTGCAACATTTGGCAATCTTTGCTGTAGAAACGTTTCGCCAGTGCCTTCGTCAGTCCTGCCCAGAGATGAACGCTAGTAGAAGAAGAAGAGAAATATTCCCAAATGCTACATAAGTGCCTAATTCTTCCAACAATGTAATATAGTCTGGTTAAGGTGTGTCTCCTCTCCTTCTCGTAAGTCAGGTTTTGGTTTCATGTCTGTTGAGTATCTTAGAGTTTTCACGTGCGTGAAATTTGCTCGTAGTCTTCTGCAAAGACACAATATCGTGTCTGGAACAATACACAAATAACCTGCTGTTGGTTGCAGGCTGTATAGAACGTCCTGCTGTTGGTTACAGGCTGTATAAAAACGTCCTGCCGTTGTTGCCAAAAAACGTTTCTCCCGAGTCTACCATCTCGATCAAAATCTTCCGCCACTCCGTTTTTTTTGTATAGTCACGAACGCTATAGAATTTCCCAAGCATTTATAGATTACGGAAGAGGAGGAGGAACCCACTAGCGGACATTACGCACACAATCAACGCATTACGCACACAATCAACGTAAACAATCACTTAGAGAGGGGGTAGGGGATGGGGGTGGTAGATGGGAAGGATGTGTGTCACTGCCACAATCTTCAAGATATAAATGAGGCAGTTTTATCACTCCTGACCAGCTGTTATCGTTATCTGCGTGACCATATATTGTCACGTGACGTGTGTGTGTGTGTGTGTGTGTGTGTGTGTCAGTGGGTGCCTCACGCACATGTGTCTGTGATCACAGGTCTGAGGGGAAAGGAGGGGAAATAATGAAGCTTTGAGAGAGAGAGAGAGAGAGAGAGAGAGAGAGAGAGAGAGAGAGAGAGAGAGAGAGAGAGAGAGAGAGAGAGAGAGAGAGAGGAGAGAGAGAGAGAGAGAGAGAGAGAGAGAGAGAGAGAGAGAGAGAGAGAGAGAGAGAGAGAGAGAGAGAGAGAGAGAGAGAGAGAGAGAGAGAGAGAGAGAGAGAGAGAGAGAGGGGATGAAAGATGAGAGGAAACCTTTGCTGTGTTTACTGCAAAGTTCCACAAACTAACAAAACAACAACAGCAACAACAACAACTTTGCATGTAAGCAAGACGGGTGATTTCCTTTGTGTTTTTCTTCAATGTATTCATTTGTGTTTGTATTTAATTCAGTTTCTCGCATATTTTCTTCGAACCAGAATTTGTTTGGTTGCTTTAATGTTCCGACCAATATATATATATATATATATATATATATATATATATATATATATATATATATATATATATATCTATATATATTATATACAACACTGCCTTTATATACGAACACATTAACCGTACGGGACACAGTGATATCACAAAGTCATTTAGAGTAATAATGCACAATGTTTGAAGAATACATTACTAGTACAGAGAAGTGAAGTGTTTGTTAACAAGTCCTCTTCAAATATCTTATGCAGTTGCTCAGGATACAACAGGCATTACCCCTCTGAACTACAACACTGAGCAGCTGGAACAGACAACTAGCTGCCTTGGGATCCTTAGTTGTCCTCGTCAGTGTTTTCCCTTGCTCCTTAAGTTAACTTGGATACACTCTTTGCCCAGAACCGAGGGTCTCTGAGCTCTGGGAGCAAAGATGTAATGATGGGCGAACTCTCTATATTTTCTAGCCTCCTGGACTCCCTCAGGTTGATAGCTGCTCCTCCTTCCTCCCTTCTGCACTGAAGACTTGTATTGACCAGTGTGGCTACACATGTGTAGTCCCACACCACCTGCTTGCCATTTTAACACGTTAGGTGGCCCGGTGGTCTGGTGGCTAGAGCTCTCGCTTCACACACGGAGAGCCCGGGTTCGATTCCCGGCGGGTGGAAACATTTCGACGTGTTTCCTTACACCTGTTGAGATGTTCACCTAGCAGCAAATAGGTACCTGGGGTGTTAGTCGACTGGTGTGGGTCGTATCCTGGGGGACAAGATTAAGGACCCCAATGGAAATAAGACAGACAGTCCTCGATGACGCACTGACTTTCTTGGGTTATCTTGGGTGGCTAACCTTCCGGGGTTAAAAATCCGAAGAAATCTTATCTTAGGATGCCATTGCATCTACATAGCTTGGGCGGCTCCTTCATTGCTTGGCACCCAGCTATTGACATTAACCTCTTCATGCCTTGCAACCTCTCCCTGAGGTTTATGGCAAACAAGACCAATGTATCTTAATGGGTCTACGATGCACTGTCTCAGATACACCTGCGTTTAGTGAGGACAATATGAAAGGTCTGCAGGTCGAGGCGTGTGCCCGGAGAGAAACTGGAGACAGCCAATAGAAACTTCCCACATGATGAGCTCTCACTGCCAGGAAATGAACTCTGTCCTTCTCTGACACACTCTTCAGCATTGTTGAGGCTATATTCTCCAATATCAGGCTATCCCAGTGGGTCTGTTTGTAATTTTGAGGGGTAACTGGTCTAGTTGAGGAGCCTGATACAGTATCCCAGAACCTGGTTACACTAATGAATACTGGGTCGTGAACCCCAACATTGTCCCAGAGGTGTTCAGGAAGAATCGCTGCTTCAGGTTCGCTGGATGGCACACACGATGAGAGGAATGCAAGAGTGATACCCTTGCAGATACCTTTGTAGCCTAGTGTGACTGGTAGTGTCACACTAGAGTAAGGCTGAGTACTTTTCTAATCATCGACTTCAGGAGATTGTCGCATTCATGAGGTCTACGGTTGTCTATTAGCCTGGTGAGACTCCAGCACTGTGTGGGATAGTTCCAGGCATCCTGGGTGTCTTGACCTATTCCCTATTCCAGCCTCCACAAATCGTCCATAAGCTCTTTAGGAGCTTGAGCGTACTGAACAATACTCAGTGGTGAAAGTCATCTCCCATATAAACTTTAATGTTTCAATCGGAGTCGGCAGTCTCGAAGACAGCAAGAATCTCGTGATCAAATGAACCAGCGTAACCAAGAAGTTTGCAAGTAATTGTGCCTTAGATCTCTCACTACCAGGTGGAGGAAAGAGCCAGAGATATGGAAACTGAGACTGCACATTTCGACCCACAACTGGGATCATCAGCAGCATGGACGTGAGAGGTAAGAAACAACCTCAATCCCTAAAGTACAGATTAAAGCAAACTCTCAGTGAGAGAGACACCTCTTCTTATATATATATATATATATATATATATATATATATATATAAAAGAATGCATTTAATCTCCTGAAAAGAGACGTGGTATTAGCAGCTATACAAGAACATTTCCCAGGTCTCTTCCCTTTTGTTTCAGCTGGATATAGCAAGGAATCAATGCTCCTGTTTGGAAAGCATGAGTCAGACTGACCAGTGAGCTAAACATCTGGTTCCTGGATGATGGCACACTAGCAGGTACAAAGGAGTCCCTTCTAGATGATCTTACACAGGTGATGACACGGGGACAGAAAATGGGTCTCATCCTGAATCCATCCAAATGTGAAATCATCTCAGTCAATCAACAAGTGATAGATGCAGTGATATCAAAACTACCAGGAGCAACAGTCATTGCCCCTACTAATAGTGTCTTGCTTGGAGCCCCTCTGGGAAGCGATGCCATTGACACAATTCTCAGGAAGAAACTGGAAGAATTGAGGAGAATGGAACAACGAATAGGCAATCTTGACACCCATGATGCCTTGTACCTTCTCACAAAATGCTTGATATAAAGATGGCATATACAGTACACGAGGTGTGAGAGATACATGTCTAGTACATATTGTTACGTGTTTGTCACTGATTATAATGCGAAAATCTCATCCAGCTCCTCCGAGCTGGGGCGCGTGCCCAAAATACAGCATGCATTACCCCTCTGAACAGCAGCGCTGAGTCGCTGGAACAGAAAACTAGCTGCCCTGGGAACCCTAGTTACCCTTATGAGTCTTTTGCCTAGCTCCTTAAGGAACTTAGATGCACTCTTTCCCAATGAGTCAAGGGTCTCTGAGCCTATGGGAACAAAAATATAATGATGGGCAAGTTCTCCATATTTTCTAGACTTTTGGGACTCCCTGAAGGTGGCAGCTGCCCCTCCTTCCTCCCTGGTGTATTGGAGATAGGTATCAGCCAAGGTAGATGCACATGTGAAGTCCCACACCACCTACTTGCCGTCTGTCCAGGCTTGAAGGGTGATACCATCTGGGCGCTTTTGGCTGCCATCAGATCTGCATAGTTGGGGTGGCTCCCTTACTGCTGGGCATCCAGCTGTTGTGAGGCTCCTCTTGATAATGTTATTAACCTCCTCATGTCTTGCAATCTTTCCCTCGGATTTACGACACACAAGACCATGGTACCCGAATCGGTCTGCTGCTGCATTGCCACAAATACACCTGTGTTCGGCGAGAATAGGGGCGGCAAGTCGAAGGGCAACACCAATGCGGATGGTCTGTGGGTCGAGGTGTGTGCCAAGGCTGGAGTTGGGAACAGCCAATAGAAAGTCCCCTGCATGAGGAGCTCTCACTGCCAGGAGGCGGGCTCTATCCTTCCCTAACACACTCTAAAGCTTTGCTGAGGCTATATTCTCCACTATTGGGCCATCCCAGTGCGACTGTTTGTAGTTGTTGGGGGAAGCAGGTCTGGTTTCAGAGCCTGTTAGATTATCCCAGATCCTGGCTCCGTCAACGAACTTTTGGTCATGGATTCCAATCTTGTCCCTAAGATGTTCAGGGAGAATCGCTGCTACAAGGCCTCTGGATGCAATGCATGAAGAGAGGAAAGCAGGTAGAGCAATCTGTGATGACCTGCGGAAACCAATGCCTCCTAGTCTGACTGGAAGTGTAGCTTGGTTCCTCTGCCCATCTTATATATATATATATATATATATATATATATATATATATATATATATATATATATATATATATATATATATCCTAACCTATAGTTTGAGCATTACCAAGATAGTAAATATTTTACAGATTCTCCACAGAAACAACAAACAAGTAACTCAAGCCTATTTAACAAGGACAATAACAAGGTGAGAGACAATTGTGGTGGCAAGTACACAATCAACTCAAATTTTGTGTTCTCAATGATTATAAATCTTGTTTTTATTTTATGAATGTGTGTGTGTGTGTGTGTGTGTGTCTGTCTGTCTGTCTGTCTGTCTGTGTGATTGTGTCTGTGTGTGTGTGTGTGTGTGTGTGTGTGCTCACCTAATTGTGGTTGCAGGGGTTGAGTCACAGCTCCTGGCCCCACCTCTTCACTGGTCGCTACTAGGTTACTCACTCCCTGCTCCGTGAGCTTTATCATACCTATTCTTAAAGCTATGTCTGGATCTTGCCTCCATCGCCTCACTGTCCAGACTATTTTACTTCCTGACAACTCTGTGACTCATCTGTGTCTTCAACTTCCAGTTGTAACCCCTTGTCGCTGTGTCCCATCTCTCAAACATCCTGTCTCTGTCCACCCTGTCGAGTCCTCTCAGTATTTTATATGTTGTTATCACGTCTTCCTTGTCCCTCCTGACCTTCAGTGTCGTCAGGTCAATTTCCCTTAACCTTTTCTTGTAGGACATACCCCTTAGCTCCGGGACTAGTCTCGTTGCAAACCTTGGTACTTTCTCTACTTTCCTGACGTACTTGCCCAGGTGTGGGTTCCAAACTGCTGCTGCATGTGTGTGTGTAATGTGTAATATATGTACATATATAATATATATATATATATATATATATATATATATATATATATATATATATATATATATATATATATATATATATATATATATATATATATATATATATATATATATATATATATATATATATATATATATATATATATATATGCATTTGTGTCCGTTCTTCTTCTACCTTCCTCTTTACAATTTTACTTCTCTTTGTACACCTGTCTCTTCCAACCTTCTCCTCTACGCTCTCTCTGTCTTTGCAATAATATTTTTGCTGCACAAAATAAATAGAAAATTACTTTGGATCATCAATGATCCGTCTTAAAACATGTGTCGACCACAGGTGTGTCGACCACAGGTGTGTCGACCACAGGTGTGTCGACCACAGGTTTGTCGATCACAGGTGTGTCGACCACAGCTGTGTCAATCACAAGTGTGTCGACCACACGTGTGTCGACCACACGTGTGTCGACCACAGGTGTTTCGACCACAGATGTGTTAATCACAGGTGTGTCGATCACAGGTGTCGACCACACGTGTGTCGACCACTGTCACTTTTATTGTCTTTCATGAAGCGGTAAACCAGTGCGGGCCAGCGGACGCACTGCTGGAGAATAGATCCTGCCTTTAACACTCGCTGGGTGAGCATTGACCAGCCAAGCTGTTAGTGAGGTCTTCATACACACACACACACACTTAGGTCAGTTCTAGGACCGGTGCTGTTTCTGGTATATATGAATGATATGACGGAAGGAATCTGGACTGCAGAGGGATCTGGATAGGCTGCAGGCCTGGTCTAGCAACTGGCTCCTGGAGTTTAACACTCCCCCCCCCCCAAGTGCAAAATCATGAAGATTGGGGAAGGTCAAAGAAGGCCGCAAACAGATTACAGTCTAGGTTGCCAAAGACTGCAAACCTCACTCAAGGAAAAGGATCATGAGGTGAGTATAATACCGAGCACATCTCCTGAGGCGCACATCAACCATATAACTGCTGCAGCATATGGGCGCCTGGCAAACCTGAGAACAGCGTTTCGACACCTTAGTAAGGAATCGTTCACGACTCTGTACACCGTGTACGTCAGGCCCATACTGGAGTATGACTGGAACAACTCACAAACACTATGACTGGAACAACTCACAAACACTATGACTGGAACAACTCACAAGCACAATGACTGGAACAACTCACAAACACCATGACTGGAACAACTCACAAACACCATGACTGGAACAACTCACAAACACTATGACTGGAACAACTCACAAGCACAATGACTGGAACAACTCACAAACACCATGACTAGAACAACTCACAATCACCATGACTGGAACAACTCACAAACACTATGACTGGAACAACTCACAAACACTATGACTGGAACAACTCACAAACACCATGACTGGAACAACTCACAAACACTATGATTGGAACAACTCACAAACACTTTGACTGGAACAACTCACAAGCACAATGACTGGAACAACTCACAAACACCATGACTGGAACAACTCACAAACACCATGACTGGAACAACTCACAAACACCATGACTGGAACAACTCACAAACACTATGACTGGAACAACTCACAAGCACAATGACTGGAACAACTCACAAACACCATGACTGGAACAACTCACAAACACCATGACTGGAACAACTCACAAGCACAATGACTGGAACAACTCACAAGCACAATGACTGGAACAACTCACAAACACTATGACTGGAACAACTCACAAACACCATGACTGGAACAACTCACAAACACTATGACTGGAACAACTCACAAGCACAATGACTGGAACAACTCACAAACACTATGACTGGAACAACTCACAAACACCATGATTGGAACAACTCACAAACACCATGACTGGAACAACTCACAAATAACTCACGGACTCACCAGTCGATGTTTCGCACACTCGTGAGTGCTCCAGAATGGACCGAATCCTCTTGGGATGTACTCACCTATTTGTGATTGCATGGGGGGTCGAGTCTCAGCTCCCGGCCCCACCTCATATTAACCCAACCTGTGCTACGTCCGCAGGAAATCGTCTCCTGACAAGGTTTATTTTAAACCCAGCTTAAATTCCACCTAAACCCCGGTTTTTATCTCAATGCCCAAAAACAATACGGGTTTAAAATCTAATTTGAGCTGAAATTGGTTTTTAAGATTTACGTGATATGGGTGATTATATGGGTTTAAAATTTAAACCAGTTCTGTCAATAAGGTGTCATATCTTAGCACATGGTCTTTAATGGTATTTAAATCTCACTGGACGAGTTTTAAAGAGGATTAATTCCCACGGAGGGAATTTTAAATGGAATTAAATCCATTGTATGTGGTTTAAATAGTATTAAATCTCATTGTAGGAGTTTTAAGGTGAACTGAATCTCACTTTACAAATTTTAAAGATTATTAAATCCCGCCATAAGACTTTGAAAGAGGATTAAAGCCTACTATAGAAGTTTTAGAGGATTAAATCCTACTATACAGGATGAAATCCTACTTTGCAAGTTTTAGAGGACGAAATCCTACTGTACGAAACATCAAGAGAATTAAATCCCACTAAGCGGACATTAATCCTATTCTATTACGGTTGAATCTTAACGGAGAGTCGTTGAACCTGAAGCATAACCTGGGTAGACAGTGGTGTTGGATTCCCCACACTGGGGAGACACCACACTGGGGAGACACCACACTGGGGAGACACCACACTGGGGCAGCACCACACTGGGGCAGCACCACACTGGGGAGACACCACACTGGGGCAGCACCACACTGGGGAGACACCACACTGGGGCAGCACCACACTGGGGAGACACCACACTGGGGCAGCACCACACTGGGGCAGCACCACACTGGGGCAGCACCACACTGGGGCAGCACCACACTGGGGAGACACCACACTGGGGCAGCACCACACTGGGGAGACACCACACTGGGGCAGCACCACACTGGGGAGACACCACACTGGGGCAGCACCACACTGGGGAGACACCACACTGGGGCAGCACCACACTGGGGAGACACCACACTGGGGCAGCACCACACTGGGGCAGCACCACACTGGGGAGACACCACACTGGGGCAGCACCACACTGGGGAGACACCACACTGGGGCAGCACCACACTGGGGCAGCACCACACTGGGGAGACACCACACTGGGGCAGCACCACACTGGGAGGCACCACACTGGGGCAGCACCACACTGGGGAGACACCACACTGGGGCAGCACCACACTGGGGAGACACCACACTGGGGCAGCACCACACTGGGGCAGCACCACACTGGGGAGACACCACACTGGGGCAGCACCACACTGGGGCAGCACCACACTGGGAGACACCACACTGGGGCAGCACCACACTGGGGAGACACCACACTGGGGCAGCACCACACTGGGGAGACACCACACTGGGGAGACACCACACTGGGGCAGCACCACACTGGGGCAGCACCACACTGGGGAAACACCACACTGGGGCAGCACCACACTGGGGCAGCACCACACTGGGGAGACACCACACTGGGGCAGCACCACACTGGGGCAGCACCACACTGGGGCAGCACCACACTGGGGAGACACCACACTGGGGCAGCACCACACTGGGGAGACACCACACTGGGGCAGCACCACACTGGGGCAGCACCACACTGGGGAGACACCACACTGGGGCAGCACCACACTGGGGAGACACCACACTGGGGCAGCACCACACTGGGGAGACACCACACTGGGGCAGCACCACACTGGGGCAGCACCACACTGGAGCAACACCACATTACCCATCCTCTTTAGAGGATCTTTGTGGTGTTAAGTAAAGTGTAGTGTCATAATGTATCTATGACAGTTTACATACAGCACTAAGATATACATTATATAACTTAGAGTGCTGTAATATTGACTAGAAAGCTAAAATATGGCTTAAAGAGATATTATATTGCTTTGAGAGGTATTTTGTGACTTGAAATATTCCATTGCTCTGAGGATTCTAATATGACCTTACAGACTGATGTCGGCGCAGGTCTGAACAGACAGCTATTGTACGACTGATGGTGAATGTGCTTCTTCTTCTTGAGAGAAAACATTGCTTTGAGAGACATAATATTGCTTTGACAGACATAATTTTGCTAAGAGAGGCATTATATTTCTGAGAGACATAATATTGCTTTGACAGACATAATTTTGCTAAAAGAGGCATTATATTTCTGAGAGACATAATATTGCTTTGACAGACATAATTTTGCTAAGAGAGGCATTATATTTCTGAGAGACATATTATTACTTTGTGAGACATAATATTGGTTTAAGAGACATATTATTTTAAGAGACATATTTTTGTTTTGAGTTATATATTACTTTGATAGACATATTATTGTTTTGAGAGACATATTACTTTGAGAGACATAATATTGCTTTGATAGACATAATATTGCTTTGAGAGACATAATATTGCTTTGAGAGACATAATATTGCTTTGATAGACATAATATTGCTTTGAGAGACATAATATTGCTTTGAGAGACATAATATTGCTTTGATAAACATAATATTGCTTTGAGAGACATAATATTGCTTTGAGAGACATAATATTGCTTTGATAAACATAATATTGCTTTGAGAGACATAATATTGCTTTGATAAACATAATATTGCTTTGAGAGACATTATTGTTTTGAGAGACATATTACTTTGAGAGACATAATATTGCTTTGAGAGACATAATATTGCTTTGAGAGACATAATATTGCTTTGAGAGACATAATATTGCTTTGATAAACATAATATTGCTTTGAGAGACATAATATTGCTTTGATAAACATAATATTGCTTTGAGAGACATAATATTGCTTTGATAAACATAATATTGCTTTGAGAGGCAATATTGCTTTGAGAGACATAATATTGCTTTGAGAGACATAATATTGCTTTGATAAACATAATATTGCTTTGATAGACATAATATTGCTTTGAGAGACATAATATTGCTTTGAGAGACATAATATTGCTTTGATAAACATAATATTGCTTTGAGAGACATAATATTGCTTTGATAAACATAATATTGCTTTGAGAGACATAATATTGCTTTGAGAGACATAATATTGCTTTGATAAACATAATATTGCTTTGAGAGACATAATATTGCTTTGATAGACATAATATTGCTTTGAGAGACATAATATTGCTTTGATAGACATAATATTGCTTTGAGAGACATAATATTGCTTTGAGAGACATAATATTGCTTTGATAGACATAATATTGCTTTGAGAGACATAATATTGCTTTGATAGACATAATATTTCTTTGAGAGACATAATATTGCTTTGAGAGACATAATATTGCTTTGATAAACATAATATTGCTTTGAGAGACATAATATTGCTTTGAGATACATAATATTGTTTTGATAAACATAATATTGCTTTGAGAGACATAATATTGCTTTGAGAGACATAATATTGCTTTGAGAGACATAATATTGCTTTGATAAACATAATATTGCTTTGAGAGACATAATATTGCTTTGAGAGACATAATATTGCTTTGATAAACAAAATATTGCTTTGAGAGACATAATATTGCTTTGATAAACATAATATTGCTTTGAGAGACATAATATTGCTTTGATAAACATATTATTGCTTTGAGAGACATAATATTGCTTTGAGAGACATAATATTGCTTTGAGAGACATAATATTGCTTTGAGAGACATAATATTGCTTTGAGAGACATAATGTTGCTTTGAGAGACATAATATTGCTTTGAGAGACATAATATTGCTTTGAGAGACATAATATTGCTTTGAGAGACATAATATTGCTTTGATAAACATAATATTGCTTTGAGAGACATAATATTGCTTTGAGAGACATAATATTGCTTTGAGAGACATAATTTTGCTTTGATAAACATAATATTGCTTTGAGAGACATAATATTGCTTTGAGAGACATAATATTGCTTTGAGAGACATAATATTGCTTTGAGAGACATAATATTGCTTTGATAAACATAATATTGCTTTGAGAGACATAATATTGCTTTGAGAGACATAATATTGCATTGAGAGACATAATATTGCTTTGATAAACATAATATTGCTTTGATAGACATAATATTGCTTTGAGAGACATAATATTGCTTTGAGAGACATAATATTGCTTTGAGAGACATAATATTGCTTTGAGAGACATAATATTGCTTTGGTAAACATAATATTGCTTTGAGAGACATAATATTGCTTTGAGAGACATAATATTGCTTTGAGAGACATAATATTGCTTTGAGAGACAAAATATTGCTTTGATAAACATAATATTGCTTTGAGAGACATAATATTGCTTTGAGAGACATAATATTGCTTTGAACGACAATGCTACTTGAGATATAACTGAATATAAAGACAAAGTGAGCATACCCCCCCCTGCACTCACCCCCACCCAGCCTTGTACCGTTAGTGGGGGAGGGGAGAGGAAGGGGAGGAAAGTGTGGGTAGATAGGTGGAAGGTGTTGGGGAGTGGAGGGGGATGTGTTGGGGAGTGGAGGGGATGTGTTGGGGAGGGAGGGGATGTGTTGGGGAGGGAGGGGAATGTGTTGGTGGACGGGGAGTGAATAAGAATGTGGGTTGGGCAGGTGAGTTGGAGAGGGGGGGGGTGTTGCTTGGAGTGGGGAGAGGGGTTGTTGCTTGTGGTAGGGATTTGCTTGTATTGTGAGTGTTGCTTATATTGTGGGTGTTGCTTGTATTGTGAGTGTTGCTTGTATTGTGAGTGTTGCTTGTATTGTGAGTGTTGCTTGTATTGTGAGTGTTGCTTGTATTGTGGGTGTTGCTTGTATTGTGAGTGTTGCTTGTATTGTGAGTGTTGCTTGTATTGTGAGTGTTGCTTGTATTGTGAGTGTTGCTTGTATTGTGAGTGTTGCTTGTATTGTGGGTGTTGCTTGTATTGTGAGTGTTGCTTGTATTGTGAGTGTTGCTTGTATTGTGAGTGTTGCTTATATTGTGGGTGTTGCTTGTATTGTGAGTGTTGCTTGTATTGTGAGTGTTGCTTGGATAGTGAGTGTTGCTTGTATTGTGAGTGTTGCTTGTATTGTGAGTGTTGTTTGGATTGTGAGTGTTGCTTGGATTGTGAGTGTTGCTTGGATTGTGAGTGTTGCTTGTATTGTGAGTGTTGTTTGGATTGTGAGTGTTGCTTGTATTGTGAGTGTTGTTTGGATTGTGAGTGTTGCTTGGATTGTGAGTGTTGCTTGTATTGTGAGTGTTGTTTGGATTGTGAGTGTTGCTTGTATTGTGAGTGTTGTTTGGATTGTGAGTGTTGCTTGTATTGTGAGTGTTGTTTGGATTGTGAGTGTTGCTTGGATTGTGAGTATTGCTTGTATTGTGAGTGTTGTTTGGATTGTGAGTGTTGCTTGTATTGTGAGTGTTGCTTGTATTATGAGTGTTGCTTGGATTGTGAATATTGCTTGTATTGTGAGTGTTGTTTGGATTGTGAGTGTTGCTTGTATTGTGAGTGTTGTTTGGATTGTGAGTGTTGCTTGTATTGTGAGTGTTGCTTGTATTATGAGTGTTGCTTGGATTGTGAGTATTGCTTGTATTGTGAGTGTTGCTTGGATTGTGAGTATTGCTTGTATTGTGAGTGTTGCTTGTATTGTGAGTGTTGCTTGTATTGTGAGTGTTGCTTGTATTATGAGTGTTGCTTGGATTGTGAATATTGCTTGTATTGTGAGTGTTGCTTGGATTGTAAGTATTGCTTGTATTGTGAGTGTTGTTTGGATTGTGAGTGTTGCTTGTATTGTGAGTGTTGTTTGGATTGTGAGTGTTGCTTGGATTGTGAGTATTGCTTGTATTGTGAGTATTACTTGGATTGTGAGTGTTGCTTGTATTGTGAGTGTTGCTTGTATTGTGAGTGTTGCTTGTATTGTGAGTGTTGCTTGTATTGTGAGTGTTGCTTGTATTGTGAGTGTTGCTTGTATTGTGAGTGTTGCTTGTATTGCTTGTGGGGAGAAGGACTGGAGAAGAGGGGAGGGGGAAAAAGGGGTGGGGAGAAAACTGGAGGGGAGAAGTGGGAAAGGAAGGGAATAAGAAGAAGGGAGAAGACGGGAGGGGAGACAAGGAAGTGAAGGGCGAGAATAGAAATTGAGAGAGAAAAAAGAAGTGAAGTGGGGAGCATAAGGGATTGGGGAGATGCCCGGGAGAGTTGAGAGGACCAAGTGGGGAGGGAAAGGGATGGGAGGGGAAGGGAAGAATGGGAGGAGGTAGAAGGAAGAGAAAAGTGGTTGGAAGAGAGAGAGAGGAGGGTAGGGAGGAGAGTGCTCGAAGGAGGGGAGAAAGGAGGGAGAAAAAGAAGGAAAGGGAAGAAGTGAGAATGCTGGGAAGTAAATGATGGTACGTGGGAGAGGGGAGATGAGAGGGAGAGAATAAGAATGAAGAGAAAAAACCGAGAGAGAGAGAAAGCGAGAGAGAGAGAGAGGTAATGAGAGGTAGGTAGGAGAGGGGAGTTGAGATAAAGGGGATATGAGAGAGGGGAGGTGTTAATAGGGACGTGAGAGAGGGAAGCTAAAAGAGGGGAGGTTAGAGACGACGTTGTGAAAGTGGACCTGAGAGAGAGAGAGAGAGAGAGAGAGAGAGAGAGAGAGAGAGAGAGAGAGAGAGAGAGAGAGAGAGAGAGAGAGAGAGAGAGAGAGAGAGAGAGAGAGAGAGAGAGAGCATAAAGAGAGGGGGAGGAACTCCAGTGAAGAGAACCTCAATGTTCTTCTACCTTTTCCCTTGACCTCTATAACCACTACAACTACTACCACCATTACAACTACTACCACTACAACTACCACTACTACTACCTCTACAACTACTACTACTACAACTACTTCTACTAATACTAATACTACTACCACTACAACAACAACTACTAGTACCACCACTACAACAACAACAACTAATAGTACCACCACTACAACAAAAACAACTACTAGTACAACCACTACAACAACTACTACTACTAGTACCATCACTACAACAACAACAACAACTACTAGTACAACCACTACAACAACAACTACTAGTACCACCACTACAACAACAACTACTAGTACAACCACTACAACAACAACAACAACTACTAGTACAACCACTACAACAACAACAACTACTAGTACCACCACTACAACAACAACTACTAGTACAACCACTACAACAACAACAACAACTACTAGTACAACCACTACAACAACTACTAGTACAACCACTACAAAAACAACAACAACTACTAGTACAACCACTACAACAACAACTACTAGTACAACCACTACAACAACAACAACTACTAGTACAACCACTACAACAACAACAACTACTAGTACCACCACTACAACAACAACTACTAGTACCACCACTACAACAACAACAACTACTAGTACAACCACTACAACAACAACAACTACTAGTACAACCACTAAAACAACAACAACAACAACTACTAGTACAACCACTACAACAACTACTACTACTAGTACCACCACTACAACAACAACAACTACTAGTACCACCACTACAACAACAACAACTACTAGTACAACCACTACAACAACAACAACTACTACTACTAGTACCACCACTACAACAACAACAACTACTAGTACAACCACTACAACAACTACTATTACAAGTACCACCACTACAACAACAACAACTACTAGTATAACCACTACAACAACTACTAGTACAACCACTACAACAACTACTACTACTACTAATACCACCACTACAACAACAACAACAACTACTACTAGTATAACCACTACAACAACAACTACTAGTACAACCACTACAACAACTACTACTACTAGTACCACCACTACAACAACAACTACTAGTACAACCACTACAACAACTACTAGTACAACCACTACAACAACTACTAGTACAACCACTACAACAACTACTACTACTAGTACCACCACTACAACAACAACTACTAGTATAACCACTACAACAACTACTAGTACAATCACTACAACAACTACTACTACTAATACCACCACTACAACAATAACAACTACTAGTACAATTACTACAACAACTACTACTACTAGTACCACCACTACAACAACAACAACTACTAGTATAACCACTACAACAACAACTACTAGTACAACAACTACGACAACTACTAGTACAACCACTACAACAACTACTACTACTAGTACCACCACTACAACAACAACAACTACTAGTACAACCACTACAACAACTACTACTACTAGTACCACCACTACAACAACAACAACTACTAGTATAACCACTACAACAACAACTACTAGTACAACTACTACAACAACTACTACTACTAGTACCACCACTACAACAACAACAACAACTACTAGTATAACCACTACAACAACAACTACTAGTACAACCACTACAACAACTACTACTACTAGTACCACCACTACAACAACAACAACTACTTGTATAACCACTACAACAACAACTTCTAGTACAACAACTACTACTACTAGTACCACCACTACAACAACTACTAGTACAACCACTACAACAACTACTAGTACAACCACTACAACAACTACTAGTACAACCACTACAACAACTACTAGTACAACCACTACAACAACTACTACTACTAGTACCACCACTACAACAACAACTACTAGTATAACCACTACAACAACTACTAGTACAACCACTACAACAACTACTACTACTAGTACCACCACTACAACAACAACAACTACTAGTACAACCACTACAACAACTACTACTACTAGTACCACCACTACAACAACAACTACTAGTATAACCACTATAACAACAACTACTAGTACAACCACTACAACAACTACTACTACTAGTACCACCACTACAACAACAACTACTAGTATAACCACTACAACAAAAACTACTAGTACAACCACTACGACAACTACTAGTACAACCACTACAACAACTACTACTACTACTAGTACCACCACTACAACAACAACAACTACTAGTACAACCACTACAACAACTACTACTACTAGTACCACCACTACAACAACAACAACTACTAGTATAACCACTACAACAACAACTACTAGTACAACCACTACAACAACTACTACTACTAGTACCACCACTACAACAACAACAACTACTAGTATAACCACTACAACAAGAACTACTAGTACAACCACTACAAAAACTACTACTACTAGTACCACTACTACAACAACAACAACTACTAGTATAACCACTACAACAACAACTACTAGTACAACCACTACAACAACTACTACTAGTACCACCACTACAACAACAACAACTACTAGTATAACCACAACAACAACAACTACTAGTACAACCACTACAACAACTACTACTAGTAGTACCACCACTACAACAACAACAACTACTAGTATAACCACTACAACAACAACTACTAGTACAACCACTACAACAACTACTACTACTAGTACCACCACTACAACAACAACAACTACTAGTATAACCACTACAACAACAACTACTAGTATAACCACTACAACAACAACTACTAGTACAACCACTACAACAACTACTACTACTAGTACCACCACTACAACAACTACTAGTATAACCACTACAACAACAACTACTAGTACAACTACTACAACAACAACTATTAGTACAACCACTACAACAACAACAACAACTACTAGTACAACCACTACAACAACAACAACAACTACTAGTACAACAACAACAACAACTACTAGTACAACCACTACAACAACTACTAGTACAACCACTACAACAACTACTACTACTAGTACCACCATTACAACAACAACAACTACTAGTATAACAACTACAACAACAACTACTAGTACAACCACTACAACAACTACTACTACTAGTACCACCACTACAACAACAACAACTACTAGTATAACCACTACAACAACAACTACTAGTACCACCACTACAACAACAACAACTACTAGTACCACCACTACAACAACAACAACAACTACTAGTATAACCACTACAACAACTACTAGTACAACAACTACTAGTACCACCACTACAACAACAACAAAAACTACTAGTATAACCACTACAACAACTACTACTAGTACCACCACTACAACAACAACAACTACTAGTACAACCACTACAACAACTACTACTGCTACATCGTCAAAAAAAAATAGAAAACTTTCACTCAACATCTGAAGTTTCCTGATAGACAGTCGTTGAAGGGAACGACTGAAGCTACAGTCGTTCCTTTGAGCGGATCTACCTGGACTTCCTACCCATTTCTGCAACATTGCAAGCTCCTGACGATGTGTTGATTGCAAAGACCTAGAACTATCATTCAACCTCTTCCCCCGTGGTTATTTTGCATCTTACATCTTACATATATATATATATATATATATATATATATATATATATATAGAGAGAGAGAAACGGATAAAGTAGAGAAGGAGAGGAAGAGAGAAAGGGTGTAGGAGTGGAAGAGGAAAGAAAAGGATAATGGGGACAGAGAGGACAGGGAGAGGAAAAGTGATAAAGTAGGAAAAAGGAGGACGAAGAAGAGGAAATAAGTGAGGAGGAGAAAGAAAAGATGTAAAGAGAAGATAAGGAGAGACTGAGAAGAAAGAAGGAGAAGAATAAAATGAGAGGAAGGGAAGAAGAAATTTGAGAAGAGGAAGAAGAGGTAGAGAGAAGAAAGAGAAAGATATAGAAGATGAGAGAGGAGGAAGAAGAACATTCAGAAGAACAGAGAGAGAAAAAAAAAGAGAGAGAGAGAGAGAAGAGAGAGAGAAAAGAGAGAGAAAAAAGAGAGAGAGAAGAAAAGAGAGAGAAAGAGAGAGAAGAGAGAGAGAGAAAGAGAAGGCCAGACACACAGAAAGACACAGACAGGCAAAAAAAAAAAAGAGAAAAAGGGCGAGGGGAGAAGAAGGGAGTAAGAGCCTTGAGGGGAAGTGCAGAAGGGGAAGAGGAAGAGAGGGGAAAAGGAGAAGAAGAGGGAAAGGAAGAGGAAGGAGCACGAGGATGAAGAGAAGATAGATAAGAGAAAGAGAGAGAGAGGAGAGAGGAGAGAAGAGAGAGAGAAGAGAGAGAGAGAAGGAGAGAGAGAGAGAGAGAGAGGAATAACTGAGGAATGAATAAAGAGAGAACAAGATATACTGGATGAAGAAGAGGAAAAGAGAAGAGAGACACAGAGTAAAGAACAGACAGAAATAGAGATGAACTGACAAATAAAAAAAATAACAGAAGCGATAAAGATAGAACTAAAGAAACGAAAGAAGATGCAGACTCAAAGAAATATGAAAAAGACACAACAAAACAAGGAAAAAGAGACAAAAAAAATAAGAAGATACAAACAAATAAGGAAAAGAGACAAAAAAAAGGAAAAGAGATAACAAACAGGGAAAAGAGATAAAAAAACAAGGAAAAGAGACAAAAAACAAGGAAAAGAGACAAAAAAAACAAGGAAAAGATATAAAAAAACAAGGAAAAGATATAAAAAAACAAGGAAAAGAGACAAAAAACAAGGAAAATAGACAAAAAAACAAGGAATAAAAGACAAAAAAAATAAGATAAAGAGACAAAGAAATAAGGAAAAGAAACAAATAAGGAAGAGAGATAAAGAAACAAGGAAAAAGAGACTAAGTAATTAGGAAAAGACAAAGAAATGAAGTGTGAGTAAAATAAAGGAAAATAATTAATAAATGAAAAAATATTAGAAAGACAAAACAATAATAAAACAATGAAAAAAAACAATAAGATTAAAAGAAGGAAGAGGAAGAAGAGAGAGAGAGAGAGAGAGAGAGAGAGAGAGAGAGAGAGAGAGAGAGAGAGACAGACAGACAGACAGACAGACAGACAGACAGACAGACAGACAGACAGACAGAGACAGACAGACAGACAGACAGACAGAGACAGACAGACAGACAGAGAGAGAGATAGACAGACAGACAGACAGAGAGAGAGATAGAGAGAGAGAGACAGAGAGAGACAGAGAGATAGATAGATAGATAGAGAGAGAGAGAGAGAGAGAGAGAGACAGACAGACAGAGAGGGAGAGAGAGAGAGAGACGGAGAGAGAGAGAGAGAGAGAGAGAGAGAGAGAGAAGACAGACAGACAGACAGACAGAGGAGTAACTGAGGAATAAAGGAAAAGAGAATAATATATAAAGGAAGAAGAGCAAGACAGACTCAGTGTTGGTAGTGTTGGTGGTGGTAGTGTTGGTGGTGGTAGTGTTGGTAGTGTTGGTGGTGGTAGAGTTGGTAGTGTTGGTAGTATTGGTGGTGGTAGTGTTGGTAGTGTTGGTTGTGGTAGTTTTGGTAGTGTTGGTGGTGTTAGTGTTAGTAGTGGTAGAGTTGGTAGTGTTAGTGGTAGTAGTGGTGGTAATGTTGGTGGTGGTAGTGTTGGTGATGGCAGTGGTAGTAGTGTTGTTGATGGTAGTGATGGTAGTGGTGGTAGTAGTAGTAGTAGTGGTGGTGGTAGTGTTGGTGGTGGTAGTCGTGGTAGTGTTGGCGGTGGTAGTAGTGATAGTTGTAATGGTTATGGTGGTAGTGGTGGTGATGGAAGTGGTGGTAGTAGTAGTGGCGGTGGTGTTGGTGGTGGTAGTGGTGGTAGTAGTAGTGGCGGGGGTGTTGGTGGTGGTAGTAGTAGTTTCGGTGGTGTTGGTGGTGGTAGTGTTTCGTTGTTGTACTGGTGGTAGTGTCGCTGGTGGTAGTGTTGATGGTGGTAGTGGTGGTAGTGATGATGGTGGTAGTTGTGGTAGTGTTCATGGTGGTTGTCGTGGCATTGTTGGTGGTGGTAGCTGTGGTAACGTTGGTGCTGGTAGTAGTGGTAGTGTTGGTGATGGTACTGGTACTAGTGTTGTTGGTGGTAGTGATGGTAGTGTTGGTGATGGTAGTGGTGGTTGTGTTAGTGTTGATGGTGGTAGTCGTGGTAGCGTTGGTGGTAGTAGTGGTGGTGGTCGTAGTGGTGGAAGTGGTAGTGGTGGTAGTGTTGGTGGTGGTAGTGGTGGTAGTGTTGGTGGTGGTAGTGGTGGTAGTGTTGGTAGGGGTAGCTGTGCTGGCGTTGGGGGTGGTAGTATTGGTGGTGGTAGTGTTGGTATGGTAGTGGTGATAATGTTGGTGATGGTAGTGGTGGTAATGTTGGTGGTGGTAGTGTTGGTGATGGTAGTTGTGGTAAAGTTGGGGGTGGCAGTGGTGGTAATGTTGATGAAGGTAGTGCTGGTGAGGGCAGTGGTGGTAATGTTGGTGGTGGTTGTGTTTGTGATGGTAGTGGTAGTAGTGTTGTTGGTGGTAGTGATGGTTGTGGTAGTTGTGGTAGTGTTGGTGGTGGTAGCTGTGGAGGCGTTGGTGCTGGTAGTATTGGTGGTGGTATTGTTGGTATGGTAGTGGTGGTAATGTTGGTATGGTAGTGGTGGTAATGTTGGTATGGTAGTGGTGGTAATGTTGGTGGTGGTAGTGGTGTTAATGTTGGTGGTGGTAGTGGTGTTAATGTTGGTGGTGTTAATGTTGGTGGTGGTAGTGTTGATGAGGGTAGTGGTGGCAATGTTGGTGGTGGTAGTGGTGGTAATGTTGGTGGTCGTAGTGTTGGTGATGGTAGTGGTAGTAGTGTTGTTGGTGGTAGTGATGGTAGTGTTGGTGGTGGTAGTGTTGGTGGTTGTAGTGGTGGTGGTAATGGTGGGTGGTAGTAGTAGTGTTAGTGGTGGTATTGTTGGTAGTAGTAGTTGTTGTAGTGTTGGTGGTGGTAGTGTTGGTGGTGGTAGTGTTGGTGGTGGTAGTGTCGGTGGTGGAAGTGTTGGTGGTGGCGGTGGTGGTAGTGTTGGTGGTGGTAGTTGTAGTTGTGATGGTGGTTGTGTTGGTGGTGGTGTTAGTTGTGGTGGCAGTGGTGGTGTTAGCGGTTGTGGTAGTGTAGTGGTGGTGGTGATGGTAGTGTTGGTGGTGGCAGTGATGATGGTGGTAGTGTTGGTGGTTGTGGTGGTGGTAGTTTTGGTGGTGGTAGTGTTAGGGGTTGTGGTGGTGGTGGTAGAAGAGGAAGAGGAGGAAGAGAAGGAACAGCCGGAAGAGGAAGAAGGGGAGGAGAATTTCGAGGAGAATGAGAAGTAGGAGGATGAGAAAGAGGAGGAGGATGTGGAAGAAGGGGTAGAAAAGTAGGAAAAGGAGGAAGAGAAAGATGAAAAGGAAGAGGAAGAGGACGATGAAGAAGACGAGGAAGAAGAGGAGGAGGAAGAGGAGGAGGAAGAGATGGGAGAGTATACGATCAATATTATCTGCTGGTGGGTGGTGGTAGTGGTAGTGGTGGTGGTAGTGGTAGTGGTGGTGGTAGTGCTAGTAGTGGTGGTGGTAGTGGTGTTGATGGTGGTAGTGGTGGTGGTGGTGGCAGTGGTGTTGGTGGTGGTAGTGGTGGTGGTGTGTGGTAGTGGTGGTAGTGCTAGTAGTGGTGGTGGTGGTAATGGTGGTGGTGGTGGTGGTGGCGGTGGTGGTGGTAGTGGTGGTGGTGGTGGCAGTGGTGTTGGTGGTGGTAGTGGTGGTTGTAGTGGTAGTAGTGGTGGTGATGGTAGTGGTAGTGGTGATAGTCTTGGTGGTGGTGATGATTGTAGTGGTAATGGTGGTGGTAGTAGTGATGGTTGTGGCAGTGTTGGTGATGGTAGTGGTGGTAGTGTTAATGGTGGAAGTGGTGGTAGTGTTGGTGGTAATGGTGGTAGTGTTGTTGGTGGTGGTGGTTATGGTGTTAATGAAAATAGTGGTAGTGGTGGTAGCAGTAGTAGCAGTGGTGGTGGTGGTAGTGATTGTGGTAGTGGTGGTGGTAGTGATGGTAGTAGTGGTAGTAGTGGTAGTGTTGGTGGTGCTAATGGTGGTTGTGTTGATGGTGGTAGTGGTGGTAGGTTTGTGGTGGTGGTGGTAGTGTTGGTAGCAGTAGTGGTGGTAGTGGTAGTAACGGTAGCGTGGATGGTGGTAGTAGTGGTAGTGGTGATAGCAGTGGTTGTGTTGGCAGTGGTTGTGGTGGTGATTGTGGTGGTGGTTGTGCTAGTTTGTGATGGTTGTGATGAAGGTTGTATTAGTGGGTGGTTGTGATGGTGGTTTTGCTAGTGGGTGGTGGTGGTGATTTTTTTGTACTAATGGGTGGTGATGGTGATGTTAGTTGTGCTAGTGGGTGGTGATAGGGATGTTAGTTTTGCTAGTGGGTGGTGGTGGTGATGTTGTTTGTACTAGTGGGTGGTGATAGTGATATTAGTTTGCTAGTGGGTGGTCATGGTGATGTTAGTTGTGCTAGTGGGTGGTGGTGGTGATGTTGGTTGTGCTAGTGGGTGGTGATGGTGGTTGTGCTAGTGGGTGGTGGTGGTAGTTATCACAAGCCAAGGTATTTTCAGTGGCTTAAAGTACCTGACCCTTCTATACACCAGGTAATGTACCAGCTATACACCAGCTAATGTACCAGCTATACACCACCTTTACACCAGCTTGTATACACCATGCAAGCATTGTTTTATACAGTAAGTATAGTGAGTATGAACCAAACCTAATAGACAATAGTGTTTGGGGAAAGCTAACATGATAACACTCTCAGAGTTGTAGCCACCTCGAGGTGTGTGAGGCTCTGAGGGTCTGGACTGCTAAATATGAGGTTACCTCACATTAGCCATCCATCTTCCCCTCTCCCTGGAACACAAGACAGCCCCTAGCACCTAGTTAGCCTCCCTGTGCCAGGATGGTTCACACATCCTGGCAAACAATGATCAACAATGTCTAAGGCTTGCTGAGTTGATTTGCAGGAACGTGGTTCTGTGTGAGGTACGTAGAGTGCTGCAAGAAACATCAACCAGTTTCACCTCGGTGCATGGTTGTGGGGGTAGTGATGGTGGTACTGATGGTGGTAGAGGTGGTGGTAGTGATGGTGGTAGTGATGGTGGTAGTGGTGGTGGTAGTGATGGTGGTAGTGATGGTGGTAGTGGTGGTGGTAGTGATGGTGGTAGTGGTGGTGGTAGTGATGGTGGTACTGATGGTGGTAGAGGTGGTGGTAGTGATATTGGTAGTGATGGTGGTAGTGGTGGTGGCAGTGGTGGTGGTGGTAGTGATGGTAGTAGTAATGGTAGTAGCGATAGCGGTAATGATAATAGTAGTGATGGTAGTAGTGATGGTGGTAGTGGTGGTGGTAGTGGTGGTGGTAGTGGTGGTGGTAGTGATGGTGGTAGTGATGGTGGTAGTGGTGGTGGTAGTGATGGTGGTAGTGATGGTAGTAGTAATGGTAGTAGCGATAGCGGTAATGATAATAGTAGTGATGGTAGTAGTGATGGTGGTAGTGGTGGTGGTAGTGATGGTGGTAATGTTGGTAGTAGTTATGGTGGTAGTGATGGTGGTAGTGGTGGTTGTAGTGGTGGTGGTAGTGATGGTGGTAGTGATGGTGGTACTGATGGTGGTAGAGGTGGTGGTAGTGATGGTGGTAGTGGTGGTGGTAGTGATGGTGGGAGTGATGGTGGTAGTGGTGGTGGTAGTGGTGGTGGTAGTGGTGGTGGTAGTGATGGTGGTAGTGATGGTGGTAGTGATGGTGGCAGTGATGGTGGTAGTGATGGTGGTAGTGATGAAGGTAGTGATGGTGGTAGTGGTGGTGGTATTGATAGTGGTAGTGATGGTGGTAGTGATAGAGGTAGTGGTGGTGGTAGTGATGGTGGTAGTGAAGGTGGTAGTGAAGGTGGTAGTGATGGTGGTAGTAAAGGTGGTAGTGAATGTGGTAGTGAAGGTGGTAGTGGTGGTGGTAGTGGTGGTGGTAGTGGTGGTGGTAGTGGTGGTGGTAGTGATGGTGGTAGTGAAGGTGGTAGTGATGGTGGTAGTAAAGGTGGTAGTGAAGGTGGTAGTGAAGGTGGCAGTGGTGGTGGTAGTGGTGGTGGCAGTGGTGGTGGTAGTGATGGTAGTAGTAATGGTAGTGAGGATGGTAATGTAATAGTAGTGATGGTAGTAGTGATGGTGGTAGTGGTGGTGGTAGTGATGGTGGTAATGATGGTGGTAGTTATGGTGGTAGTGATGGTGGTAGTAGTGGTGGTAGTGATGGTGGTAGTGGTGGTGGTAGTGATGGTGGTAGTGATTGTGGTAGTGATGGTGGTAGTGGTGGTGGTAGTGACGGTGGTAGTGATGGTGGTAGTGATGGTGGTAGTGATGGTGGTAGTGATGGTGGCAGTGATGGTGGTAGTGATGGTGGTAGTAATGGTGGCAGTGATGGTGGTAGTGATGGTGGCAGTGATGGTGGTAGTGATGGTGGTAGTGATGGGTAGTGAAGTGGAGTTTGGTGGTAGTGATGGTGGTAGTGATGGTGGAGTGATGGTGTGGTGGTGGTAGTGATGGTGGTAGTGAAGGTGGTATTAAAGGTGGTAGTGATGGTGGTAGTGAAGGTGGTAGTGAAGGTGGTAGTGAAGGTGGTAGTGGTGGTGGTTGTGGTGGTAGTGGTGGTGGTAGTGGTGGTGGTAGTGATGAAGGTAGTGAAGGTGGTATTGGTGGTGGTAGTGATGGTGGTAGTGATGGTGGTAGTGATGGAGGTAGTGGTGGTGGTAGTGATGGTGGTGGTGGTGGTAGTGATGGTAGTGGTGGTGGTATTGATGGTGGTAGTGGTGGTGGTAGTGATGGTAGTGGTGGTGGTAGTGATGGTAGTGGTGGTGGTGGTAGTGATGGTGGTAGTGGTGGTGGTAGTGATGGTGGTAGTGGTGGTGGTAGTGGTGGTGGTAGTGGTGATGGTAGTGATGGTGGTAGTGGTGATGGTAGTGATGGAGGTAGTGATGGTGGTAGTGATGGTGGTGGTGGTGGTAGTGATGGTAGTGATGGTGGTAGTGATGGTTATAGTGGTGGTGGTAGTGATGGTAGTGGTGGTGGTAGTGATGGTAGTGGTGGTGGTAGTGATGGTAGTGGTGGTGGTGGTAGTGATGGTGGTAGTGGTGGTGGTAGTGATGGGGTAGTGGTGGTGGTAGTGGTGGTGGTAGTGGTGATGGTAGTGATGGTGGTAGTGGTGATGGTAGTGATGGAGGTAGTGTGGTGGTAGTGATGGTAGGTGGTGGTGGTAGTGATGGTAGTGATGGTGGTAGTGATGGTTATAGGTGGTGGTGGTAGTGATGGTAGTGGTGGTGGTAGTGATGGTAGTGGTGGTGGTAGTGATGGTAGTGGTGGTGGTAGTGATGGTAGTGGTGGTGGTGGTAGTGGTGGTGGTAGTGGTGATGGTAGTGATGGTGGTAGTGGTGGTGGTAGTGATGGAGGTAGTGATGGTGGTAGTGATGGTGGTGGTGGTGGTAGTGATGGTAGTGGTGGTGGTAGTGATGGTGGTAGTGGTGGTGGTAGTGATGGTAGTGGTGGTGGTAGTGATGGTAGTGGTGGTGGTGGTAGTGATGGTGGTAGTGGTGGTGGTAGTGATGGTGGTAGTGGTGGTGGTAGTGATGGTGGTAGTGGTGATGGTAGTGATGGTGGTAGTGGTGGTGGTAGTGGTGGTAGTGGTGGTGGTAGTGGTGGTAGTGGTGGTAGTGGTGGTGGTAGTGGTGGTAGTGGTGGTAGTGGTGGTAGTGGTGGTGGTAGTGGTGATGGTAGTGATGGTGGTAGTGGTGGTGGTAGTGGTGGTAGTGGTGGTGGTAGTGGTGGTAGTGGTGGTAGTGGTGGTGGTAGTGGTGATGGTAGTGAGTGGTGGTAGTGGTGGTAGTGGTGGTAGTGGTGGTGGTAGTGGTGGTAGTGGTGGTGGTAGTGGTGGTAGTGGTGGTGGTGGTGGTGGTAGTCAGGGTGACCAAACACTGACCAGCAACGAGAGCTGTGCGGAAAATGGAGGATGACAATTGAATAGCATTCAACGTAATGCTGCTGCTGCTGCTGCTGCTGCTGCTGCTGCTGCTGCTGCTGCTGCTGCTGCTGCTGCTGCTGCTGCTGCTGCTGCTGTTGTTGTAGTTTCTGCTACAGCTGCTGTTGTTGCTGCTGCTGCTGCTGTTGTTGTTGCTGATGCTGTTGTTGTTGCTGCTGCTATTGATGCTGATGTTGCTGCTGCTATTGTTGCTGCTGCTGCTATTGTTGTTGTTGCTTTTACTGTTGTTGTTGGTACTGCTGTTGCTGCTGCTGCTGTAATACTGCATTCATTTGTGATCGATCTCCTTCATTCGATTTGTTGATGCATTCCCCTTTTTGTGTTTGCAGGGTTCGAATCAAAGCTCCTGGCCCCGTCTGATGAGTTGCACACATCAAGCAAAAGACTTGCAAACACAGTTAAGCTGATAGGCCTTTACTGCACAGCGTCAGAGGAAGTCTTGAAGTGCCTGGCACTGTTTCTGTCTACAGTTGTCTTGTAGTACTTGGCACTATTACTATCTACAGCCGTCGTGTGGTTCTTGGAACTGTTACTGTCTACAGCCGTCGTGCGGTTCTTGGCACTGTTACTGTCTACAGCCGTCGTGCGGTTCTTGGCACTGTTAATGTCTACAGCCGTCGTGCGGTTCTTGGCACTGTTACTGTCTACAGCCGTCGTGCGGTTCTTGGCACTGTTACTGTCTACAGCCGTCGTTCGGTTCTTGCCACTGTTACTGTCTACAGCCGTCGTGTGGTTCTTGGCACTGTTACTATCTACAGCCGTCTTGCGGTTCTTGGCACTGTTACTGTCTACAGCTGTCGTGCAGTTCCTGACACTGTTACTGTATTCAGCCGTCTTGTGATTCCTGGCACTGTTACTGTCTACAGCCGTCTTGTGATTCCTGGCACTGTTACTAACTACAGCCGTCGAGTGGTTCTTGGCACTGTTACTGTCTACAGCCGTCGTGCAGTTCTTGGCACTATTACTATCTACAGCCGTCGTGTGGTTCTTGGCACTGTTACTGTCTACAGCCGTCGTGCAGTTCTTGGCACTGTTACTGTCTACAGCCGTCTTGTGGTTCCTGGCACTGCTACTATCTACGGCCATCGTGTAGTTCCTGGCACTGTTACTGTCTACAAATGTCTTGTGGTTCCTGGTACTGTTACTATCCAGAGCCGTCGAGTGGTTCTTGGCACTGTTACTGTCTACAGCCGTCTTGTGGTTCCTGGCACTGTTACTGTATTTAGCCGTCGTGTGGTTCCTGGCACTGTTATTGTCTACAGCCGTCGTGTGGCTCTTGGCACTGTTACTGTCTACAGCCGTCGTGTGGTTCCTGGCACTGTAACTATCTACAGATGTCGAGTGGTTCTTGGCACTGTTACTGTCTACAATTGTCTTGTGGTTTTTAGCACTGTTACTGTCTACTGCCGTCGTGTGGTTCCTGGCACTATTACTGTCTGCAGCCTTCGTGTTGTTCTTGGCACTGTTACTGTCTACAGACGTCGTGTGTTTCCTGGCACTGTTACTATCTACATCCGTCGTGTGGTTCCTGGCACTGTTACTGTCTACAGCCGTCGTGTGGTTCTTGGCACTGTTATTGTCTACAGCCGTCTTGTGGTTCCTGGCACTGTTACTATCTAAAGCCGGTTTGTGGTTCTTGGCACTGTTACTATCTACAGCCGTCGTGTGGTTCCTCGCACTGCTACTATCTACATCCGTCGTGTGGTTCCTGGCACGGTTACTATCTACAGTCGTCGTGTCGTTCCTGGCACTGTTACTATCTACAGCCGTCGTGTGATTCTTGGAACTGTTACTGTCTACAGCCGTCGTGCGGTTCTTGGCACTGTTACTATCTACAGCGGTCGAGTTGTTCTTGGCACTGTTACTATCTACAGCCGTCGTGTGGTTCCTGGCACTGTTACTATCTACAGCCGTCGAGTGGTTCTTGGCACTGTTACTGTCTACAGCCGTCGTGTGGTTCCTGGCACTGTTACTGTCTACAGACATCGTGTGGTTCCTGACACTGTTACTGTCTACAGACGTCGGGTGGTTCCTGGCACTGTTACTATCTACACACGTCGTGTGGTTCCTAGTACTGTTACTATCTACAGTCGTCGTGTGGTTCCTTGCACTGTTACTTTCTACAGCCGTCGTGTGGTTCTTGGCACTGTTACTATCTACAGCCGTCGTGTGGTTCCTGGCACTGTTACTATGTACAGCTGTCGTGTGGTTCTTGGCACTGTTACTATCTACAGCCGTATTGTTGTTCTTGGCACTGTTACTTTCTACAACCGTCGTGTGGCTCCTGGCACTGTTACTATCTACAGCCGTCGTGTGGTTCTTGGCACTGTTACTATCTACAGCCGTCGTGTGGTTCCTGGCACTGTTACTATCTACAGCTGTCGTGTGGTTCTTGGCACTGTTACTATCTACAGCCTTCGTGTTGTTCTTGGCAATGTTATTATCTACACACGTCGTGTGGTTCCTGGCACTGTTACTGTCTACAGACGTCGTATGGTTCCTGGCACTGTTACTGTCTACAGCCGTCGTGTTGTTCTTGGCACTGTTACTATCTACAGCCGTCGTGTGGTTCCTGGCACTGTTACTATCTACAGCTGTCTTGTGGTTCTTGGCACTGTTACTATCTACAGCCTTCGTGTTGTTCTTGGCAATGTTATTATCTACACACGTCGTGTGGTTCCTGGCACTGTTACTATCTACGGCCGTCGTGTGGTTCCTAGTACTGTTACTGTCTACAGTCATCGTGTGATTCTTGGC
Organism: Cherax destructor; assembly: GCA_009830355.1. Taxonomy (NCBI): domain Eukaryota; kingdom Metazoa; phylum Arthropoda; class Malacostraca; order Decapoda; family Parastacidae; genus Cherax; species Cherax destructor. The sequence continues at coordinate 85,928 of WNWK01000637.1, forward strand.
ACTGTTATTCTCTACAGCCGTCGTGTGGTTCTTTGCACTGTTACTATCTACGGCCGTCGTGTAGTTCTTGGCACTGTTACTGTCTACAGCCGTCGTGTGGTTCCTGGCACTGTTACTGTCTACTGACGTCGTGTGGTTCCTGGCACTGTTACTATCTACAGCCTTCGTGTTGTTCATGGCACTGTTACTATCTACACACGTCGTGTGGTTCTTGGCACTGTTACTGTCTACAGACGTCGGGTGGTTCCTGCCACTGTTACTATCTACAGCCGTCGTGTGGTTCTTGGCACTGTTACTATATACAGCCGTCGTGTGGTTCCTGGCACTGTTACTTTCTACAGCCGTCGTGTGGTTCTTGGCACTGTTACTATCTACAGCCGTCGTGTGGTTCCTGGCACTGTTACTATCTACAGCTGTCTTGTGGTTCTTGGCACTGTTACTTTCTACAACCGTCGTGTGGCTCCTGGCACTGTTACTATCTACAGCCGTCGTGTGTTCTTGGCACTGTTCATTAGGTCTGGTTCTTGGCACTGTTACTATCTACAGCCGTCGTGTGGTTCTTGGCACTGTTACTATCTACAGCCGTCGTGTGGTTCTTGGCACTGTTACTATCTACAGCCGTCGTGTGGTTCTTGGCACTGTTACTATCTACAGCCGTCGTGTGGTTCCTGGCACTGTTATTATCTATAGCCGTCGTGTGGCTCCTGGCACTGTTACTATCTACAGCCGTCGTGTGGTTCTTGGCACTGTTACTATCTACTGCCGTCGTGTTGTTCTTGGCACTGTTACTATCTACGGCCGTCGAGTGGTTCCTGGCACTGTTACTGTCTACAGTTGTCTTGTAGTGCCTGGTACTGTTACTGTCTACAGCCGTCGTGTTGCTCTTGGCACTGTTACTATCTACAACCGTCGTGTGGCTCCTAGCACTGTTACTATCAACAGCCGTCGTGTGGTTCTTGGCACTGTTACTATCTACATCCGTCGTGTGGTTCCTGGCACTGTTACTATCTACAGCCGTCGTGTGGTTCTTGGCGCTGTTACTATCTACAGCCGTCGTGTGGTTCTTGGCACTGTTACTATCTACAGCCGTCGTGTGGTTCTTGGCACTGTTACTATCTACAGCCGTCGAGTGGTTCCTGGCACTGTTACTGTCTACAGTAGTATTGTAGTGCCTGGTACTGTTACTGTCTACAGCCGTCGTGTTGATCTTGGCACTGTTACTATCTACAACCGTCGTGTGGCTCCTAGCACTGTTACTATCTACAGCCGTCGTGTGGTTCTTGGCACTGTTACTATCTACAACCGTCGTGTGGTTCCTGGCACTGTTACTATCTACAGCCGTCGTGTGGTTCTTAGTGCTGTTACTATTTACAGCCGTCGTGTGGTTCTTGGCACTGTTACTAAATACAGCCGTCGTGTTGTTCCTGCCACTGTTACTATCTATAGCCGTCGTGTGGCTCCTGGCACTGTTACTATCTACAGCCGTCGTGTGGTTCTTGGCACTGTTACTATCTACAGCTGTCGAGTGGTTCCTGGCACTGTTACTGTCTACAGTTGTCTTGTAGTGCCTGGTACTGTTACTGTCTACAGCCGTCGTGTTGCTCTTGGCACTGTTACTATCTACAACCGTCGTGTGGCTCCTAGCACTGTTACTATCTACAGCCGTCGTGTGGTTCTTGGCACTGTTACTATCTACAACCGTCGTGTGGTTCCTGGCACTGTTACTATCTACAGCCGTCGTGTGGTTCTTGGCGCTGTTACTATCTACAGCCGTCGTGAGGTTCTTGGCACTGTTACTATCTACAACCGTCGTGTGGTTCCTGGCACTGTTACTATCTACAGCCGTCGTGTGGTTCCTGGCACTGCTACTATCTACAGCCGTCGTGTGGTTCCTGGCACTGCTACTATCTACAGCCGTCGTATGGTTCTTGGCACTGTTCCCATCTTACATCGGTGGGACGGACCATAGACCTACTACTATTTTAGCGTAAGACGAGGCCTTGCAGTCTTCCGGATTTAAACAAAGAAAATTACTTCGTTAAGGTCTGTTGTTGTTGCTGTTGTTGCTGCTTTTGTTGCTGCTGCTGTTGTTTTTGCTGCTGCTGCTGTTGTTACTGCTGCTGTTGTTACTGCTGCTTCTACAGGTACTGATTCTACTGCTGTTGTTTCTACTGAATTTACTTCCACACTGATAATTTCACTGCTTCTACTGCTATTGCTGTTGCTGTTACTACTGCTGCTGTTGCTGTTGCTTTTACTACTGTTGTTGTTGCTGCTGCTGCAAGTACTGCCTCAGCTGCTTTTTGTTGTTTGGACGGTGACTTGAAGGTTGTCTCTCCTTCCCGGTCCCTCCACTCATGCCTCTCTTCTCAAGTGTGGATGCTGCTCTCTCTCTCTCCGCTCTTCTCCCTCTCTCTCTCTTCTCTCTCTCTCTCTCTCTCTCTCTCTGGCAATACCTCTAATATTGTAAATTTATCTTAATGCATCATTTTGTTGTATTTTGCAACATTGAGAGAAGTGTCAAGTTACTTACAATCAACAACCTTTCTGAGTTGAGATTGTTTCACCGGTGTTCGAATGTTGTGAGAACGTGTTCCAAACGGGACTCATTCGACGTGCAAATCCTTCTCTGAAGAAGTGATGTCGCTGAGTAAGAAACAGCCTGGGTTAAACTGCTAGTGGTTGCCCGTCTTGTGTTACAATAGCGGTCTCCTGACTGTCAAATATGGACCTGGCGAGGTTATTGAAAGTGATGGTTGTGCACTTTTCAGCAATGCCGCCTATGTCTGTACGGTATTGAAGGCTCGAATAAAATCATGGGTTCAGCTAGTGCAGGGTCGAAGCGAGAGATGAGTCTCCTTGCATGGTCCTCTACTTGGTCTAGTAGTCGGAGATGGTACAGATGGGAAGGTAAAGGAGGCAAGTTATCTGGAAGAGTGGGACACACTCGAGGTGAGAACTAACCTGTGACTTTGGTAGAGATACATAGCTTCTGCAGGTCCACTAGGTACGAACTGACTTAATTCTTGCTATTTTTTTGGCTGCCTTCCTTGCAAGATTTACTACATTATTCTTCATAGTAAATACAGTCGTATATTCTCCCAAGTTATCAGTTTAATCGCCATGCTCTTTGTTGCTGCTGCAACTGCGGCATCAACAGCACACTGTCTAGAAAGCACCATCGTTTGCTGTTTCTTTCAAGCAAATGTAACCTACAATTGCTTGTCCCTGGTCAGTGTAGCTGCAAGCTGGACATTGATGTGGCCTGAGGAACGATGTCTACCTTCTCTTCCGTAAGACGTGAAACAGGTCGTTGAAGTTCGACTACAATGGACCAGGCACACTGCCCTGAGGGACGCTGACACACCCACTGCTGCCTCTTCTGTACTCGACTGACGAAGCCTACTGTGTAGGCGAAACGTTTAGGAATAAAAATACCTAACTATTGCACATGTGTTTTACTTATCAATTCGTCGGTATTTTATCATATTGACTGAGAACCTTACACAGAACTGCTCCTACAACTTTCCCGACAGATCCTGCTTGATGGTACTCACAAGGCGTAGACTTGTAGTTCTGGGAAACCCTGGTGCCATACCCTCCTCCAGGACATGTACACTGCCCAGGGATACTGAGTTCATTCAATGATTGGTGCCACATAGTGAAGATGTGGTGACCAGAGAGGTCAGCTTCACGTCAGCCTCTTCTTACACTGACGATCACAAGGTAGCGAGCGATGCAGTGTAAATACTCTCTTGTGAAGTTATTGTCTCAAGGATGTCACCAGTGACTGACAGCAGTGACAATTGTTCCTAGTTGCTGACCATCTTTCAACTCTTGCGTTGCTGGTTGTGGGTTGTGGGTTGCTGAGTCACTGAGCAACTACTCTAAATGGTTATAAATATGACCATAATTTTTAAAGGGGTGGACCGGTAAGCCAGCGGAAGGCCTCGGTCAGATGACCCAAAGCTCCAACGGCGGGTCATCATCTGACTAAGACCCGCGTCAGGAAACACTTGTCCTGTTTCCTGACGAACCTTAACTAACCTAACTGAGCAACTTTTGCTCACTCTGTCCGAGCCCACAATCCGGACACTTCCTATTAAGTCCAAGGATTTAAGGTGAATCTCTCAGCCTTTTCTATGTCCAAGGATTTAAGGAGAGATATCTCTCCCTGTTTCCTTGCTACCTCAGGCAACTTGCTCAGCTCTTGCAAGGCGCCGAGACTGGGTGTGCGCCCGGCCTGAGTTCGGGCAGCGGGGGCGATGACCCCCATTACCCCCATGGTATCAAGAACAGGTACCCATGGAGGTCGACTGCTTGGGTCTGAAACCTTCATCTGTGGCAGAAAAACGGTCTGAAAGTGAGTCTTGATTTCTGGTAGTGACAGTTCCATCCTCGTGAGTTAAAAGCAGGAGCAGGAGCAGGAGCAGGAGCAGGAGCAGGAGTTAATTTGAATAACTCAGTCGGTCTCTGACCAAAGATCACCAAACCCTGAAGATCACTCTTCTTAGTGGTCTGCCGCCTACATAGCCTTAGCCTAGCCTGGTGTCTAGCTCTGATTTGGTCTTTTTCTAGCCTTGGCTTGGTCTCTCCTCTAGCCTTGGCTTGGCCTCTCCTCTAGCCTTGGCTTGGTCTCTCCTCTAGCCTTGGCTTGGCCTCTCCTCTAGCCTTGGCTTGGTCTCTCCTCTAGCCTTGGCTTGGTCTCTCCTCTAGCCTTGGCTTGGCCTCTCCTCTAGCCTTGGCTTGGCCTCTCCTCTAGCCTTGGCTTGGTCTCTCCTCTAGCCTTGGCTTGGTCTCTCCTCTAGCCTTTGCTTTGCCTCTCCTCTAGCCTTGGCTTGGTCTCTCCTCTAGCCTTGGCTTGGCCTCTCCTCTAGCCTTGGCTTGGTCTCTCTTCTAGCCTTGGCTTGGCCTCTCCTCTAGCCTTGGCTTGGTCTCTCCTCTAGCCTTGGCTTGGCCTCTCCTCTAGCCTTGGCTTGGCCTCTCCTCTAGCCTTGGCCTCTCCTCTAGCCTTGGCTTGGTCTCTCCTCTAGCCTTGGCTTGGTCTCTCCTCTAGCCTTGGCTTGGCCTCTCCTCTAGCCTTGGCTTGGTCTCCTCTAGCCTTGGCTTGGCCTCTCCTCTAGCCTTGGCTTGGCCTCTCCTCTAGCCTTGGCTTGGTCTCTCCTCTAGCCTTATCTTGGCCTCTCCTCTAGCCTTGGCTTGGTCTCTCCTCTAGCCTTGGCTTGGTCTCTCCTCTAGCCTTGGCTTGGCCTCTCCTCTAGCCTTGGCTTGGTCTCTCCTCTAGCCTTGGCTTGGTCTCTCCTCTAGCCTTGGCTTGGTCTCTCCTCTAGCCTTGGCTTGGCCTCTCATCTAGCCTTGGCTTGGTCTCTCCTCTAGCCTTGGCTTGGTCTCTCCTCTAGCCTTGGCTTGGCCTCTCCTCTAGCCTTGGCTTGGTCTCTCCTCTAGCCTTGGCTTGGCCTCTCCTCTAGCCTTGGCTTGGTCTCTCCTCTAGCCTTGGCTTGGCCTCTCCTCTAGCCTTGGCTTGGTCTCTCCTCTAGCCTTTGCTTGGTCTCTCCTCTAGCCTTGGCTTGGTCTCTCCTCTAGCCTTGGCTTGGTCTCTCCTCTAGCCTTGGCTTGGTCTCTCCTCTAGTCTTGGCTTGGTCTCTCCTCTAGCCTTGGCTTGGCCTCTCCTCTAGCCTTGGCTTGGCTCTCCTCTAGCCTTGGCTTGGTCTCTCCTCTAGCCTTGGCTTGGCCTCTCCTCTAGCCTTGGCTTGGCCTCTCCTCTAGCCTTGGCTTGTCCTCTCCTCTAGCCTTGGCTTGGTCTCTCCTCTAGCCTTGGCTTGGTCTCTCCTCTAGCCTTGGCTTGGTCTCTCCTCTAGCCTTGGCTTGGTCTCTCCTCTAGCCTTGGCTTGGTCTCTCCTCTAGCCTTGGCTTGGTCTCTCCTCTAGCCTTGGCTTGGCCTCTCCTCTAGCCTTGGCTTGGTCTCTCCTCTAGCCTTGGACTGGCTACATACTGAGAGATGAGAAACATACTTCTCTTGGTGATCAAGGAAGCTGTTGGTGAGGGAGCTTATAAAATACCTGTTAACCTCCCTACGGAGCACTCTCTCTCTCTCTCTCTCTCTCTCTCTCTCTCTCTCTCTCTCTCTCTCTCTCTCTCTCTCTCTCTCTCTCTCTCTCTCTCTCTCTCTCTCTCTCTCTGCCTGAGAGCAGTCTTAAAAGAGAGTCGTTATCTGCGGTCGTTGTATCAATCTTCACTGTACCGTGGCCGCTTGCTGTTTCCACTGTACCGCACTGTCCCGTGCTGTACCTTGCTGTACCGCACTGTCCCGTGCTGTACCTTGCTGTACCGCACTGTCCCGTGCTGTATCTTGCTGTACCTCACTGTCCCGTGCTGTATCTTGCTGTATCTCACTGTCCCGTGCTGTATCTTGCTGTACCTCACTGTCCCGTGCTGTATCTTGCTGTACCGCACTGTCCCGTGCTGTATCTTGCTGTACTGCACTGTCCCGTGCTGTACCGTGCTGTACCGTACTTGTCGTGCTGTACCGTACTATACCATGTTGTGCCATGCTGTACCGTGCTGCACCGTCGTGTAACATGCTGGATCGTCCTGTACCGTATTGTACCGTGCTGTTCCGTACTGTACCTCGCTGTACCGTGCTGTACCGCACTTTACCATGCCATACTATGCTATATCGTGCTATACCGTGCTGTATCATGCTGTAACGTGCTGTACCAGGCTGTACCATGCTGTACCGTGTGTACTCTGCTGTACCGTGCTCGCTTGCTGCTTAAGAGAACTGCTTAGCTTATAATAATCATCGTTACGTGATTGTATTGATCGTCCTGTGATTGTGTTGGTCGTCTTGTGATTGTATTGGTCGTCTTGTGATTGTATTGGTCGTCTTGTGATTGTATTGGTCGTCTTGTGATTGTATTGGTCGTCTTGTGATTGTATTGGTCGTCTTGTGATTGTATTGGTCGTCCTGTGACTGTATTGGTTTTCCTGTGATTGCATTGGTCGTCCTGTGATTGTATTGGTTGTCTTCTAATTGTATTGATTGTCCTGTGATTGTATTGGTCTACCCATGATGGTATTGGTCGTCCTGTGATTGTATTGGTTGTCCTGTGATTGTATTGCTCTTCCCATGATTGTATTGGTCGTCCTGTGATTGTATTGATCGTCCTGTAATTGTATTGGTCTTTCCATGATTGTATTGGTCGTCCTGTGATTGTATTTGTCATCCCATGATTGTATTGGTCGTTCTGTGATTGTATTTATCGTCCCGTGATTGTATTGGTCTTCCCATGATTGTATTGGTCGTCCTGTGTTTGAATTGGTCGTCCTGTGATTGTATTTATCGTTTCATGATTGTATGGGTCGTCCTGTGATTGTATTTATCGTCCTGTGATTGCATTGGTCGTATCATGATTGTATTTATCGTCCTGTGATTGTATTGGTAGTCCCGTGATTGTATTTATCGTCCTGTAATTATATTGGTCATCCTGTGATTTTATTTGGTCGTCTCGTAATTGTGTTGGTCGTACTGTGATTGTATTCGTCGTCCTGTGATTGTATTGGTCGTTCCATGAATGTATTGATTGTCCCATGATTGTGTGGGTCGCCTTGTGATTGTATTGGTCGTTCTGTGATTGTATTGGTCGTCCCGTGATTGTATTGGTCGTCCCGTGATTGTATTATTCCTCTCGTGATTTATCTGGTCGTTACATGGTCAAATTCGTCATTCCGTAATCGTCCATTGGTCTTCCCGCTAGCCGTTCCTTTTATTCGTCCAAGAGGTTGTCCCTAGGTCGTCCCTAGGTCGTTGCCCTGTTTGTCTCCAGTTGTTCTAATTATATTCCCTGGTAGTCCCAACAGGGTCGTCCCACCATAGTCGTCCCACCATTTTCGTCACAACATGGTCGTCCCAACATGGTCGTATCACCATGGTCGTCCTACCATGGTCGTCCCAACATGGTTGTACCACCATGGTCGTCCTACCATGGTAGTCCCAACATGGTCGTCCCACCATGGTCGTCCTACCATGGTAGTCCCAACATGGTCGTCCTACCATGTTCGTCCCAACATGGTCGTCCCACCATGGTCGTTCTCCCTGGCACTATGGCTGCCAGACTCGTTTGGAAGCCGTGCATTACTCTCCTGGTGGTCTAAATCTTCTTATTATCGCGCCCTTGCTCTCTCTCTCCTTTATTGCTCTCTCTCTCTCTCTTTCTCTCTCTCTCTCACACACAGCTATTGGGTTGCCACTGCTCCTGCATCGTCATCACTGCACTTCAACCAGCGTCGATGTGGTAATGTTCTCTGTCTCTGTCTCTCTCTCTCTCTCTCTCTCTCTCTCTCTCTCTCTCTCTCTCTCTCTCTCTCTCTCTCTCTCTCTCTCTCTCTCTCTCTCTCTCTCTCTATCTCTCTCTTTTTTCTCTCTCTTTTTTTCTCTCTCTCTCTATCTCTCTCTGTGTCTCTGTCTGTCTGTCTGTCTCTGTCTCTGTCTGTCTGTCTCTCTCTGTCTGTCTGTCTGTCTCTCACTTGGTGTGGAGTAGAGAGACAAGGTTATTTACAGTCTCTCACCTATGTTATCTCTCAGGAAGGTTCCCAGGTACTTGTAGGTAGTTCCGTGAGTCAACGCCCCCGCGCCCCGGTCCCAGACCAGGGCTCCTGGGAGATCAGGGCCTGATCAACCAGACTGTTACTGCTGGCCGCACGCAGTCCAGCGTACAAACCACAGCCCGGCTGGTCAGGAACTGACTTTAGGAAGACAGATACGCGTCTATTGGTAATTTCCCCCTGTGTATGATACGAGACTAATGAACAGTCTTGGGCCCCTGACAACTATTATGTTGTCAGTGTACTCAAGACACCTTTACCTTTAACTGAAGGTATTTTGCACCGTCTACCGAGCTTCTCGGGAGTAATTTCTGTGTGCAGATTTGGGACCAGTCCCTATAGGATTTTCCAGGTGTAAATTATGATGTATCTTTCTCGCCTGCGTTCCTAGGAGCAGAGTTCAAGGGACTTCAAACGTTCCCAGTAATGAAGGGGCTAGACTCAACTTATAAGGGCAATGAAGATTCATGGTATATTCTCCAGACCTGCAGTTTCTCCTGTCTGATAAGGGGCTGTTAGTGTACAACAGTATGCCAGACTAGAGAGAACAAGTACCTTAAAGATGATCATCACTGGCTTGGAATCCCTTGTTTTGAAGGTTCTCATTATCCATCCTATCATTTTCCTCGCAATTTGTGATCCCTGAAGGTGAGATCCTCTGACATTATCACTCTTAAGTCTTTCACATTAGTTTTTCCGCTTTATTGTGTGGTTAGAATTTGTCTTATACACCGTTCCAGCTTTTATTTCATTGGTTTTCCATAACGAAATAACTGAAATTTCTCCTCATTGAACATCATATTATTTTCTGAAGCCCACTGGAAGACTTAGTTTATATCAGCTTTGAGATTTACAATGTCCTGAAGGGATGACACCCGCATACAGATCTAGTATCATCTGTAGAGGATGATACAGAGCTGAGATTTGCGTCTCTGTTTAAGTCAGATATGAGGATGAGGAAAAAGATGGGGGCGAGTACTGTGCCTTGAGGAACACATCTTTACATAGTGGCAGCTTCTGACTTAACTCTGTTCTCTTGGATAGAGTTAAAGATCCATCTGCTCACTTTTCCAGTTATTTATTTTGTATTTGTCAAAGACTTTGTATACTACATCCAAGACCATGTCATAGTGGTCCAGTAGTTGTGAGAGGCAGGAGCGACCATCCCAGACCTTGTCATAGTGGTCCAGTAGTTGTGAGAGGCAGGAGCGACCATCCGAGACCTTGTCATAGTGGTCCAGTAGTTGTGAGAGGCAGGAGCGACCATCCAAGACCATGTCATAGTGGTCTAGTAGTTGTGAGAGGCAGGAGCGACCATCCAAGACCATGTCATAGTGGTCTAGTGGTTGTGAGAGGCAGGAGCGACCATCCAAGACCATGTCATAGTGGTCTAGTGGTTGTGAGAGGCAGGAGCGACCATCCAAGACCATGTCATAGTGGTCTAGTGGTTGTGAGAGGCAGGAGCGACCATCCAAGACCATGTCATAGTGGTCTAGTAGTTGTGAGAGGCAGGAGCGACCATCCCAGACCTTGTCATAGTGGTTCAGTGGTTGTGAGAGGCAGGAGCGACCATCCAAGACCATGTCATAGTGGTCTAGTAGTTGTGAGAGGCAGGAGCGACCATCCAAGACCATGTCATAGTGGTCTAGTGGTTGTGAGAGGCAGGAGCGACCATCCAAGACCATGTCATAGTGGTCTAGTAGTTGTGAGAGGCAGGAGCGACCATCCAAGACCATGTCATAGTGGTCTAGTAGTTGTGAGAGGCAGGAGCGACCATCCAAGACCATGTCATAGTGGTCTAGTAGTTGTGAGAGGCAGGAGCGACCATCCAAGACCATGTCATAGTGGTCTAGTAGTTGTGAGAGGCAGGAGCGACCATCCAAGACCATGTCATAGTGGTCCAGTAGTTGTGAGAGGCAGGAGCGACCATCCAAGACCATGTCATAGTGGTCTAGTAGTTGTGAGAGGCAGGAGCGACCTGCTCTAAATCCATGTTGCCCTGGGTTGTACAGTTGTTGGGAATGCACGTGGTTAGTGATCATGCTTCTTAACCTTTCAAAGATTTTAATATTGAGGGACCATTGTGTTATTAGGCTATAGTTTCTTGGTGTTGTTTTGCTGCTATTTTTGTGGAGTGGTGCTATATCCACTGTGTTCAACCACTGTGGGATGCTCCACGTGTCTAGGCTCCCTCTCCATGGAATATTTATGGCACGAGAAAGGGGTTCCTTGCAGTTCTTGATGAACACGGATTCAAGTAGATTCACATGTACTCTCAGACAGATTAATATGTACTCTCAAGGGTAAATTCCCATGTACTCTGTCAGGTTGATTCTCATGTAGGTGTGCATGCACTCGAATACTGACCGCTTTATGTTCATGCATTGACATACACACACCTCTCGGAGTATACTCGTATACACAGAGAGGTATACACTTGTCTCTGTACATAACCTCGTTACAGCGCAGCAGCGCGCCCTTATGACCCTTTCCCCTTCACCAGTGACCTGACACACGAGGGGTCAAGGCACCTCACCAACCAGTGGACTCCAGAACTGCCTCCTTCTAGGTTTCAGTACTATCGGCCTTCATGTGTGTGTGTATGAGAGAGAAGCTTGATCAGACACATTGTAGGTGTGTGTGTGTGTGTGTGTGTGTAAGAACAAACACGCTAGGTGTTTGTGGGAACACAACAAACACTCAGCACTGCTCACAGAATATATATTGTGCACTGATGGGCGTGTATATCTCAGTGTATACATCAGTGTATACCTCAGTGTATACCTCAGTGTATACCTCAGTGCATACCTCAGTGTATACCTCAGTGTATACCTCAGTGCATACCTCAGTGTATACCTCAGTGTATACCTCAGTGTATACCTCAGTGTATACCTCAGTGTATACCTCAGTGCATACCTCAGTGTATACCTCAGTGTATACCTCAGTGTATACCTCAGTGTATACCTCAGTGCATACCTCAGTGTATACCTCAGTGTATACCTCAGTGTATACCTCAGTGTATACCTCAGAGAGAATACTTTAATACCTATGTTTAGATATTAAAATACTGGTGTTTGGTGGCGAACATGTGACGTGCAGCCCTAACCACCCTCGTGTGGTAGATAGACTTTAAACCCCCATTAACCAAGCCGGTCTTCTGGTAATTACCTGATTGGCGGAACGCTCCGAGTAGCATAATATCTCTGGCGAAGCCCTGGATGTAAATCGCCCCTGATTGGCGATAAAAGTTAGAATTATCTTTCTCCTGATTGGCAGAGTGACAATCAGTGAGGATATTTTCAATCAGTGACGCCCTGATCGCTCCCGCATCTGATCGACGTCCACCCAACCTCCACTACCGGTGTATAATTCGTCATCTGAGTGTCTATAACAGTCCGCCGCTTCTGATTATCTCTGATTTATTGCCTCTGATTGCTTTTATATATGCTGTTGTTGTTGTTGCTGTTGTTGTTTTTGTTGCTGTTTCTTGTTATTAATGCCTTTTTTTATATTGTTGTTGTTGTTGTTTTTGTTATTGTTGTTATTGTTGTTCTTGTTTTTGTTATTGTTACTGTTGTTCTTGTTATTCTTCTTGTTGTTGTTTGTTTGTTGCTGTTCTTGTTTATTGTTGATTTTGTTGTTATTGTTTTTTTCTCATTATTATTATTGTTTATTATTATTTAACATTATCATCATCATCATAATTATCGTCATTATTATCATCATCATCATTATCGTCATCATCATCATCATCATCATAATTATCGTCATTATTATCATCATTATCATCATCATCATAATTATCGTCATCATCATTATCATCATCATCATCATCATCATCATCATCCATATCATCATAATTATTATCATCATCATCATCAGTATTCTTGGTAAAATAATTATTTTATCACCCACATGTTACTTCTGAAAGTCATTCTACTGCATCATCATACCAGAGCTAACATGTTAATTCATCATGCTCAAGGTCACGAATTATCATACTCAAGGTCACGAATTATCATACTAAAGGTCACGAATTATCATACTCAAGGTCACGAATTGTCATTTTCAAGGTCATTAATTATCATACTCAAGGTCACGAATTATAATTTTCAAGGTCATTAATTATCATACTCAAGGTCACGAATTATCATTTTCAAGGTCATTAATTATCATACTCAAGGTCACGAATTATCATTTTCAAGGTCATTAATTATCATACTCAAGGTCACGAATTATCATTTTCAAGGTCATTAATTATCATACTCAAGGTCACGAATTATCATTTTCAAGGTCATTAATTATCATACTCAAGGTCACGAATTCTCATTTTCAAGGTCATTAATTATCATACTCAAGGTCACGAATTCTCATTTTCAAGGTCATTAATTATCATACTCAAGGTCACGAATTATCATTTTCAAGGTCATTAATTATCATACTCAAGGTCACGAATTATCATTTTCAAGGTCATTAATTATCATACTCAAGGTCACGAATTATCATTTTCAAGGTCATTAATTATCATACTCAAGGTCACGAATTATCATTTTCAAGGTCATTAATTATCATACTCAAGGTCACGAATTATCATTTTCAAGGTCATTAATTATCATACTCAAGGTCACGAATTATCATTTTCAAGGTCATTAATTATCATACTCAAGGTCACGAATTATCATTTTCAAGGTCATTAATTATCATACTCAAGGTCACGAATTATCATTTTCAAGGTCATTAATGATCATACTCAAGGTCACGAATTATCATTTTCAAGGTCATTAATTATCATACTCAAGGTCACGAATTATCATACTCATGGAGATTAAATATTATTCTGAAGAGTGACCAGGACTCTTTTTGCTCTCTGGATGATTGTACGTCACTGACTATACAATCATCGTCACTGAATGTATAATCATCGTCACTGAATGTACAATCATCGTCACTGACTGTACAATCATCGTCACTGACTGTACAATCATCGTCACTGAATGTACAATCATCGTCACTGAATGTACAATCATCGTCACTGACTGTACAATCATCGTCACTGACTGTACAATCATCGTCACTGACTGTACAATCATCGTCACTGACTGTACAATCATCGTCACTGAATGTACAATCATCGTCACTGACTGTACAATCATCGTCACTGACTGTACAATCATCGTCACTGAATGTATAATCATCGTCACTGACTGTACAATCATCGTCACTGACTGTACAATCATCGTCACTGAATGTACAATCATCGTCACTGACTGTACAATCATCGTCACTGAATGTATAATCATCGTCACTGACTGTACAATCATCGTCACTGACTGTACAATCATCGTCACTGAATGTATAATCATCGTCACTGACTGTACAATCATCGTCACTGACTGTACAATCATCGTCACTGAATGTATAATCATCGTCACTGACTGTACAATCATTATTACTGATTGTACAATCTTCATCACTGTACAATCACTAACTGTACAATCTTCATCACTGTACAATCACTAACTGTACAATCTTCATCACTGTACAATCACTGATTGTACAATCTTCATCACTGTACAATCACTAACTGTACAGTCTTCATCACTGTACGATCATCATAACTTCCTGAACGCTCATCATCACTTCCTGAACAATCACCATCACTTCCTGAACAATCACCATCACTTCCTGAACAATCACCATCACTTCCTGAACAATCACCATCACTTCCTGAACAATCACCATCACTTCCTGAACAATCACCATCACTTCCTGAACAATCACCATCACTTCCTGAACAATCACCATCACTTCCTGAACAATCACCATCACTTCCTGAACACTCACCATCACTTCCTGAACAATCAACATCACTTCCTGAACAATCACCATCACTTCCTGAACAATCACCATCACTTCCTGAACAATCACCATCACTTCCTGAACAATCACCATCACTTCCTGAACAATCACCATCACTTCCTGAACAATCACTATCACTTCCTGAACAATCAACATCACTTCCTGAACAATCACCATCACTGACTGTGCATTCAATGCCACTTATTTTCTATAATAATAATAAGGCTCTATATACACAGATCCTCCGCTCGCTGGTTATCGTCATCGTCTCATCAACTGACAGTCCTCGGGGAATACTGCATGCGCTGTTGCTGTTCCACTTAACTCTGTTTCTGCAATTTTTCGTGCAAGTGACACTCGTTGCACTTGTTTTGTTGTAGATTCTATCACTATTCGTGTACCGAAGATGAGAAGTTTCGTGAATGGATGTGTGGGAGGAGGGGAGAGAGGGGGAGGAAGGGGGATGAAAGTGGGGGACTATAGATGGGTGATAAAGTTAGGGAGAGATTAAATGTAGTGTAGAGAGGTGAGGGAGGGTTCGGTGTCAGTGCAGGTGTGGTGGAGGCAGGTAGGGTTGTGTGTCAGTGCAGGTGTGGTGGAGGTAGGTAGTGTTGTGTGTCAGTGTAAGTGTAGTGGAGGCAGGTAGGGTTGTGTGTCAGTATAGGTGTGGTGGAGGCAGGTAGGGTTGTGTGTCAGTATAGGTGTGGTGGAGGCAGGTAGGGTTGTGTGTCAGTGCAGGTGTGGTGGAGGCAGGTAGGGTTGTGTGTCAGTGCAGGTGTGGTGGAGGCAGGTAGGGTTGTGTGTCAGTGCAGGTGTGGTGGAGGCAGGTAGTGTTGTGTGTCAGCGTAGGTGTTTTTAATTTCTTGTGTGTGTGTGACCTTCTGTCACCTCCAGTCTTGAGTGTATGTGACCTTCTTTTACCTCCAGTGTTGTGGGAGTGTGACCTGTCTCCTCCAGTCTTGTGTGAGTGTGACCTGTCACCTCCAGTCTTGTGTGAGTGTGACCTTCTGTCACCTCCAGTCTTGTGTGTGTCACCTTCTGTCTCCTCCAGTCTTGTGTGAGTGTGACCTTCTGTCTCCTTCAGACTTGTGTGTGTGTGTGACCTTCTGTCTCCTCCAGTCTTGTGTGAGTGTGACCTTCTGTATCCAATCTTGTGTGTGTGTGTGACCTTTTGTCACCTCCAGTCTTGTGTGTGTGACCTTCTGTCACCTCCAGTCTTGTGTGAGTGTGACCTTCTGTCACCTCCAGTTTTGTGTGAGTGTGACCTTCTGTCTCCTCCAGTCTTGTGTGTGTGTGACCTTTTGTCACCTCAAGTCTTGTGTGTGTGTGTGACCTTCTGTCACCTCCAGTCTTGTGTGAGTGTGACCTTCTGTCTCCTCCAGTCTTGTGTGTGTGTGACCTTTTGGCATCTCAAGTCTTGTGTGAGTGTGTAACCTTCTGTCACCTCCAGTCTTGTGTAAGTGTGATCTTCTGTCTCCTCCAGTCTTGTGTGTGTGTGTGTGTGTGACCTCCTGTCTCCTCCAGTCTTCTGTGTGTGTGTGACCTTCTGTCTCCAGTCTTGTGTGAGTGTGACCTTCTGTCTCCTCCAGTCTTGTGTGTGTGTGTGACCTTTTGTCACCTCCAGTCTTGTGTGTGTGACCTGTCATATCCAGTCTTGTGTGAGTGTGACCTGTCACCTCCAGTCTTGTGTAAGTGTGACCTTCTGTCTCTTCCAGTCTTGTGTGTGTGTGACTTTCTGTCTCCACCAGTCTTGTGTGTGTGTGACCTGTCACCTCCAGTCTTGTGTGTGTGTGACCTTCTGTGACCTCCAGTCTTGTGTGAGTGTGACCTTCTGTCACACCTCCAATCTTGTGTGTGTGTGTGTGTGACCTTCTGTCACCTCCAGTCTTTTGTGTGTGTAACCTGTCTCGTCCAGTCTTGTGTATTTGTGACCTTCTGTCTCATCCAATCTTGTGTGAGTGTGACCTTCTGTCACCTCCAGTCTTGTGTGTGTGTGACCTTCTGTCACCTCCAATCTTATGTGTGTCACCTTCTGTCTCCTCTAGTCTTGTGTGAGTGTGACCTTCTGTCTCCTCCAGTCTTGTGTGAGTGTGACCGTCTGTCTCCTCCAGTCTTGTGTGAGTGTGACCTTCTGTCTCCTCCAGTCTTGTGTGTGACCTTCTGTCTCCTCCAGTCATGTGTGAGTGTGACCTTCTGTCACTTTCAGTCTTGTGTGAGTGTGACCTTCTGTCACCTTCAGTCTTGTGTGAGTGTGACCTTCTGTCTCCTCCAGTCTTGTGTGAGTGTGACCTTCTGTCTCCTCCAGTCTTGTGTGAGTGTGACCTTCTTTCTCCTCCAGTCTTGTGTGAGTGTGACCTTCTGTCACCTTCAGTCTTGTGTGAGTGTGACCTTCTGTCTCCTCCAGTCTTGTGTGAGTGTGACCTTCTGTCTCCTCCAGTCTTGTGTGAGTGTGACCTTCTGTCACCTCCAGTCTTGTGTGAGTGTGACCTTCTGTCACCTCCAGTCTTGTGTGAGTGTGACCTTCTGTCTCCTCCAGTCTTGTGTGAGTGTGACCTTCTGTCTCTTCCAGTCTTGTGTGAGTGTGACCTTCTGTCACCTCCAGTCTTGTGTGAGTGTGACCATCTGTCTCCTCCAGTCTTGTGTGAGTGTGACCTTCTGTCACCTCCAGTCTTGTGTGAGTGTGACCTGTCTCCTCCAGTCTTGTGTGAGTGTGACCTTCTGTCTCATCCAGTCTTGTGTGAGTGTGACCTGTCTCCTCCAGTCTTGTGTGAGTGTGACCTTCTGTCTCCTCCAGTCTTGTGTGAGTGTTATCGTCAGTCACAGAAGTCTTCTACAACCAAGTAAGACTTACGACAACTGAGCAGTCAAGTCATGATACAGAAGAAAAGGGGACAGAGAACGTACGGAAGATGACAGAGAGGTAAGTGAAGAAGCGAACTGATGGTTAAAGGAAGTATTGGCTGAGAGGACAGGAAGAGCATCACCCACCAGCATCAGGGGGGGTAGAGAACAGATTAGGTGACTCTGAACATCAAATGATGAAGCAGATAACTTTACAGGATATCATAAAAGCTGTGGCACCTGGCGGTATATCACCCTGGGTGCTCAAAAGACTGAGCAAGCCTATTGCGACAGAGTGAACACCGGAGGGTTGGTAGACTTCAAATGTGATCCTGTGTAGAGTAGAAGAAGGGAAGTAGGGAAGACAACTCTCAGGCACACAGCAATATCACTGAGAGGTGATACTGGTGTGACTTGGTTCATCTGGAGAGGAGAAACGTCACTGTAGAAAAACAGTAAAGATTTAGGGCCGGGAAGTCCTGCCATGTCTTGCTGGAATTCTCTGACAGAATAACTAGAATTAAGCAAGAGAGTGAGAGAGAGAGAGAGAGAGAGAGAGAGAGAGAGAGAGAGAGAGAGAGAGAGAGAGAGAGAGAGAGAGAGAGAGAGAGAGAGAGAGAGAGAGAGAGAGAGAGAGAGAGAGAGAGAGAGATGGTCAACTGCATTTTCTTGGACTGCAGGAAGGTATTTGACCCGGTACGAATTGAAAGGGGAAAAATATCAGGCAGAAGTGCAAGGAAAAGTACTCACCTGAGTCAGTGAGAATCTAAGGGAAAGAAGACAGAGAGTGACGGTACGGGAGGAAGCTTCAGACTGGGTAACCGGTGGGGTCCCCCAAGGATCAGTACTAGGATCATTACTTTTCTTAATATGTGTACATGATCTGCCATATGCGATCAGCTCCTATGATCGCTGTTTTCTGATGACGTGAAACTAATGAGAGGAATAAGAACACAAGAGAAGACCAGATAAAGGTCACAAACTAGGAGAAAAGAACTTACTTCCGTAGATAAAGAGAAAGATATAGGAGTAGCTATTACACCCAACATATCACCAGAGGAGCCTATAGACAGCAGCACGTCAACGGTGCATGCCAGGCTGGTAAATCTTCGAAATGCCTTCAGGAACCTTAGTAAGAAAACCCTCAAGACATTACACTCGACGTACGTCAAAACTCGTGTAGAATACGCAGCACCAGCACGGAGCCCCAACCACACACAACACGTTCAGATGCAAGCTAGGCTGGTTCTAGAACTCAGAGGGTTGAACCATTATGACGCTCAAGGAACTCAATCTGACAGCCTTGGAAGAGAAAAGGGCCAGGGGAGACATGATAACGACGTACGAGATATTCAGAGATTTCGATGGAGCAGACAGGGACAGACTGCTCCATATGCGAGGCACAGGAGCAAGATGCCTTGCAGAGATGTTAGGAAGCATTTCTTCAGCCGTAGGATGGTACACAGATGGAAGAAGCTAAATGATTACCTGTAATTAATTTCCGGGGGTCGCCGCCCCCCGCAGCCCGGTCCTGGTTGCTGGCCTGAACAATCAGACTACTAGTGCCAGCTGGAGGAGATAAACTCCAGACTTCTAGAGTAAGACAGTGTCCAGGAGGCCAGGAACCAGTACATGCCGTCCAGGTTTTGAGGTTAAGAGGTGAGACCAGGAGCTGTGTCTCGACTTACGCATACGTGGCACGAAGTACGAACGTACAGTGGCACGACGCACGAACGTACAGCGGCACGACGTACGAACGTACAGTGGCACGACGTGCTAACGTACAGTGGCACGTCGTACTAACGTACAGTGGCACGACGTACGAACGTACAGTGGCACGGTACTAACGTACAGTGGCACGACGTACTAACGTACAGTGGCACGACATACGAACGTACAGTGGCACGACGTACTAACGTACAGTGGCACGACGTACTAACGTACAGTGGCACGACATACGAACGTACATCAGTTAAGGAACGTGATGTAACTATCCTGTTCTGAAGATGATTAATTGATTCGTTCCCTTAGAGGAGCACTGACCTACACACACACACACACAGGACCTAGTGGCAACCTGTGAAGAGGCGGGGCCAGGAGCTATGAATCGACCTCTGCAACCACAATTAGGTGAGTACACACACACACACACACTCACAACAAGGGGTCCCAATTGGAAGTTGAAGACTCAAACGAGTCACGGGGATGTTAGGAAGTATTTCTTCGGTCACAGAGTTGTCTAGAAAGTTATGAAGTGGAGGCAGGGTCCATGCATAGCTTTAAGAATAGGTATGATAAGGCTCATGGAGCAGGGAGAGTGACCTAGAAATGACAAGTGAAGAGGAGGGGCCAGGAGCTGTGAATCGACCCCTGCAACCACAACTAAGTGAGTACAACTATGTGAGTACACACACACACACACACACACACACACACACACACACACACACACACACACACACACACCACGTGCACGCATACACTGACAGACAAACAGACAGACATACAAACAAGCTTAAATCACCAAGAATAAAAAAATAACGAACCAACATTCAGACGGAGTATAAACACTAAGAATTTCCACGCTTTACACAAACACAGTGTACGCACGATACCAAACACAAACACACACACCCATGGACACATACAAACACAGACACACACGCACGCACGCACACACGCGCGCGCGCACACACAAAACACACACACACACACACACACACACACACACACACACACACACACACACACACACACACACACACACCACTAAACAACGGCAGACCGAGGCAGGAATATGAGAATAACAACAAAGCAATGGTCGACACTTTAGCAAAGCAACGAGGACTGAACATAGGGTCAAAACTAAGCTACTTATCATGGAAGATTTCAACAGCAAAGAAACAGACAGGGAGACCTGAGACACACATGGGAGACCTGAGAAACACATGGGAGACCTGAGACACACATGGGAGACCTGAGACACACATGGGAGACCTGAGACACACATGGGAGACCTGAGACACACATGGGAGACCTGAGACACACATGGGAGACCTGAGACACACATGGGAGACCAGAAACATAGAGGACTAAGATGATGAAGGGGGTTCTCGAAACCTTTGTGTCATCATGCTAAGGACACCACACAAGAGAGAGAGGGAGAGGATAACACGAGCCAGCAAGACTGGATCAGTTATTTGCCACAAGTTTATACGACATGGGTGGTGCATCCTCTGAGAGCCTTCTGGGTACTAGTGACCACATAGTAATGAGCTTCGAGTTCCTTCAAGACAATTGGTGGGCACGAGAAACCAGAGTTCACAAGAGGGAGCTGTGAAGGGATGAGAGAGAGAGTCCCTGGATCAAGTGCAATGGGAAAGGAACTATCTTGTTGGAAAGTGTTTGGAGGCAGAGAAGAACTTCGTACCGAGAAGAAGAGGAAGAAGAAGAAGAAGAAGAAGAAGAAGAAGAAGAAGAAGAGAAGAAGAAGAAGAAGAAGAAGAAGAAGAAGAAGAAGAAGAAGAAGAAGAAGGGGAAATAGCAAAGACAAACAGAGCCCTTGGCTCAACTAAAAATGCAAAGAGGGAAATAAAAAGAAAAACTCAAGAGTTTGGAAAAGCTGTAGGAAGCAAAGGATAAACGAGAAGTGAGAAGAGTAGCCAGAAACGAATGTGAGGGTGATGAGACTGTCTAGTTGAGTGACACTTTGAGAATGACATAGCAAGAGAAGCCAAGTCTGGACCACAAGTGCCACACAGCCACATCAGAAGAAAAAACAACTATAAAAGACCAGATTATTCGACATGAGAAGGAAGAGGGAGAGTTCACGAGAAACATCATGGAAATTTGAGAAGTGTTAAACAAAAGCGTTAAAGAGGTGTTCTCGGTTGAAACAGGGATAATACCAGAGAACCAAAGGAAAAGGTTATACAGACAGGTACTGGACACCATACACATAAGAGGGAAAGTGGTGATAAACGTTTGAGTGAACTGGATACATCGAAGGCAATAATTAACACGGTGGATACTTTAAGTGGGAGCAAAAGCATTGTCTGAACCACTAGCTAAGATCTACAACAAGTCATTGGACACGAGACCACTGACAGAGATCCGGAAGACAACTCATGTAGTCACAATACTTCAGGCAGGAACATTGAACTACAGACCAGTAATGGTGACATGCAAACAGTGCAAGGTAATGAAGATAACCAGGAGAGTGGTAGAACACTTGGAGAGAAGTTAAGTAAACAATATCAAACACACCTA
>WNWK01000637.1:112500-125000 GCA_009830355.1 Cherax destructor
TGCCAGCTTGCCAGCCTGCCTGCCTGCCTGCCTGCCTGCCAGCCCCTGCCTGCCTGCCTGCCTGCCAGCCTGCCAGCCTGCCTGTCAGCCTGCCAGCCTGCCTGCCTGCCTGCCCACCTGCATGCCTGCCTGCCTGCCAGCCTGCCAGCCTGCCTGTCTGCCTGCCAGCCTGCCTGCCTGTCAGCCTGGCTGCCTGCTTGCCTGCAGGACCTGTCTGCATGCCTGCCTGTCTGCCTGCCTGCCAGCCTGCCTGTGCTCCTGCTACCTGCCTGCCAGCTGCCTGTCTGCTACCAGCCAGACAGCCTTCCAGCCTGCCTGCCTGCCAGCCTGCCTGCCTGCCTGCCTGCCTGCAGCCCCCGCCTGCCTGCCTGCCTGCCAGCCTGCCAGCCTGCCTGTCAGCCTGCCAGCCTGCCTGCCTGCCTGCCCCCTGCATGCCTGCCTGCCTGCCCGGCCTGCCAGCCTGCCTGTCTACCTGCCAGCCTGCCTGCCTATCAGCCTGGCTGCCTGCTTCCTGCAGACCTATCTGCATGCCTCCTATCTGCCTGCCTGCCAACCTGCCTATCCCTTTCCCCTGCTAACCTGCCTGCCAACTACCTTCTGCTACCAACCAAACCCAACCTTCCACCTACCTCCACCAGCCCTGACTATCTACTTGCCTCCTGCTAACCTATCGACCTACCAACCTACCTGCCTCATACCACCTGCCTTCCTACATGCCTGTAACTGCCTGCAACCTGCTACCAACATGTACATACCTCCTGTCTGCACCTGCCCTGCCTGCATGCCTCCTGCCCTCCTGCATGCCTGCCCCTCACTTCCCCTTCGACCTGCAATGACCTGCCAGCCTGCCTGTCTGCCTGCCTGCCTCTACCTGCCTGCCAGCCTCCTGCCTGCTAGCCTGCCTGCCTGCCTTGCACCCATGCAGCCTGCCTGTACCTATCTGCCTGCCTGCCTGCTAACCTGCCTGCCAGCCTTCTGCCTGCCTGCTGAATCTGCCTGCCAGCCTGCCTGCCTGCCTGCAGTCCAACCTCCCTCCTCCAGCCTGCTGTCTGCCTGCCTGCCACCTGCCTGCCTGCCTGCCTGCCTTCTGCCTGCCAGCCTACCTGACCACCTACCAGCTTCCTGCCCGCCTCCCCAGCCTGCCTGCCTCCTCCACCTGCCTGCCTGCCTGCCTACCTGCCTGCTTCCTGCCTGCCTGCACCTGCCAGCCTGCCTGCCAGCCTGCCGACCTGCCTGCCTCACCAACCTGCTCCCTGCCTCTCCGCCTGCCAGCCTGCCAGCCTGGCTGCCCTATCTGCCAGACCTGCCAGCCAGCCTGCCTGCTAGCCTGCCTGCCTGCCTGCTTGCCAGCCGCCTGCCTGTTTATGTGCCTGCCTGCCTGTCTGCCTGCCTGCTAGCCTGCCTGTTTATGTCCTGCCTGCCTGTCTGCCTGCCAGCCTGCATTCAAGGCCAGCCTGTCTTCCTCTGCTTGCCTGCCTGCCATCTGCTTGCTAGGCTGCCAGCACCTGCACTGCCTGCCTGTCTGCTAGCCTGCCTTCTCTTGACTCTTGCTCAACCTCCTGGCAGCCAAGCCTGCCCTGCCAGTCTGCCTGCCTGCCTGCCTGACTGCCTGTCTGTTTGCCTGCCTGCCTTTCTACCAACCTACCTTCCTATCTACCTATCTACCAACCTACCTACCTACCAACCTACTTACCAACCTACCAGCCTTCCTACCAACCTTCCAACCTACTTAACAACCTACCATCCTTCCTACCTACCTACCTACCTACCTACCTACCTACCTACTAGACTATCTACCTACCTACCTACCTGTGTTTGTTTGTTGGGTTGTGTGTGTGTCTGTCTGATTGTTGGGTAGCGTGTGTGTGTGTGTGTGTGTGTGTGCGCGCGCGCGCGCTCACCTATGTGTACTTACCTATTTGTGGTTTGAGTCACGGCTTCTGGGCGTTCAGCTGGCTGCTCCTGGGTTCACTCTCTCAGGACTGGCTTCGTCAACTCTATCAATCCATCTCAGTATATTATAGGACTTTTTGTGTCGTCAGACTTACTTCCTCTAGTCTTATCTCTGTATCAAGTCTCGTTGCAAACCTCTGCACTTTTTCTAGTTTCTTGACACGCTTAAGGAGGTGAGGGTTCCATACTAGTTCTGCATGCTCAAGGATGGGCCTGGCGAACATCGCGTATATTGTCGTGAATGACTAATGAGAGTCTTAAAAGCTAATTTTAACTTTGCCAAATGTGGATATGCTGCAAAGGTTCTTTAGTAGATGTGCGCTTTTGGTCAGACGCTCAGTTCTTGTACCCCGAGGTCCTTCTCTTCAGTGAGATATACTGTCTTTGTCCTCCGAACCTCCGTGTCCCGTCTTCTTTGCCCTTCATCAGTGATCATAAACTTGAGGTCGAACTCCAATAACCACTTAGTTGATTAGGCCCTGATCCATGGTCATGGTCGTGGACCCGGCCGCGGGGGCGTTGATCCCCGGAATACCCCCCCAGGTAGACTCCAGGTAGACTCCAGGTAGACTCCAGGTAGACTTACCACAGCAATCCTGCAGCTCGTCCAGATCCCTTTGCAGTCTTTGCTTGTCCTCTTCTGTTGTTATTCTTCTTACAATCCTCGTGGTGTACCGCATGGTACACTTCGCCAATCCTCGTGGTGTACCGCATGGTACACCATTGCCTCTTGCGGGTGACCCTTCTCTGTTTTCCTCGTGTTAGGTTTGTCTTGATCCAGTGTAGTAACTTTCTTGCTATTCTAGTCTGCTCTTCTAACTTTTGGCCCAGTCTCTTGTGTGGTCCTGTGTCAAATGCTTCCTTACAATCCAAGAAAACGCAGTCCATCCCATACCCCTCACTTGTCTTGCTGTATCATAACACTCAAGCAAAAGTGTGAGACAGAATTCCCTTGGTTGTAATTTATGAGTCCACTTATTTCCAGGTACTCATCACTCTTTTTCTAATAATCTTCATAACCTTACAGTACATGTCAGTCATACTGACCTGTAGGTCACCTCTAACTGTCTGTCCTCTTTCTGAAATATTGGAACTTAGATTGCCATCTTCCACCTGTCTGTATCAAGTGTCTTGTTGTAGACTTTGACTAGCAGTACACATATTGCTTCTGGTCATTCTTTCCAAACCCACAGAGAGAGAGAGTGTCTGTTACTGCTTTCTCTAAGATATGCAGCAGCTCACTTTGTAGTTTCTTCACTTCTCTCGTTGTGTGTATTGTGTCCAGTGCTCGTTGGTGTACTCTTTCTCTTTGAGTCTCCGGTAATACCCATACTTCCTCCATGAAAACATTAAACCCTTGAGTTTAGTTCCTTACAGACTTCCTGGTCATCACTTGTGAGTTCTCTTTCCTTCTTCACTCATATTATCTGGTCCTTTACTGTCTTCTTTCCAGTGTGACTATACAGCAATTCTGGTTCACATTTGGTGTTCTGTGCTCTGTCACACTATCAGACTCTCACCCTTGTGTATTACTTACTTGCTCTACTGTTCACTTATCTGTGTTCTCCTGGTCTTTCCTTCTCATATCTTCTCAGTATTCGTCCATTTTTAGCTATGTCTTCTCTGCACGTGTGGGTGAACCCTGGGCTCACTCTTCTTACCATTGTTTCAGCTTCTGTCTGGCATTTTTTCCTCTACTTTACATCACTTTTCGGCTAAATACTTCATCATCTAATTCACTGTCTATACTTAAAATTTCCTTTCCAACTGCAATGCATTTATTGTTTCCTTGTGAAGTCTGGTCCTTCCCTTCCTTCTGCCGCTACGTTACCTCCATGTTTATCTCCGCCAAGTATTTATTACTCAGCACTGAATAGTCACAACACCTCAAGAAACTCTCCTATTTCATTTCATGTACACCAGATTTATTTAGAGTGAGTACCAGGTCCAGTCTTGCTGTTCATCCTCTCTCTCTCTGGTTGTATCCCTGACATGTTGCCCCATAAACCTTTTCCTTCAGCACCTCCATCATCTTAGCCCCTCCATGTTTACAGTCAGCAGCTTTGTATGAGCAATGTGAGCTTTCCTTGCTTCATCCTCTGTGGTGTCCACCATCACCTTGTGGTATTCCTGTCTTGGTCTTCTATTGATCAGTGGAGGGTTGTATATCACTGCCATCACCACTTTGTGTCCCCCAGCCTTGAGTGTGTATAATTCGCAGTTATATATCTCCCCCTCTGCTTATCTTTCTCATCTAAAAACTCCACTGGTTTCTCATTAACAGTGTTTCTCCTCCCTTCCTCTATTCCTTACATCCTTCCTTAGAAATATGATATCCTGCTGTGAGTTTTGTCTGTATGAGTGTTATGATGTTTTGTTTCTGTGAGAGCTATGATACTTTGGTTTGCCTCTGCTATTCACTCATTCCATTCGTCATTCTTGATGGCTATTCCAGCTGCATTTGTGTGCCATACTCTCAGTTTAGTTTTTTTTACTGTGTTCCGGTCTCGATATCCTGGTTACCTAACCTTCGCTTATGAGTCGCAGCGGGACTAGGAAGGGAAAACACAGCGGAGTACAGGATGAGGAGTGGGTGTGTGGGGGGAGAGGACGAAGGTGTTATGCTGGAACGAGTCGGTACTGAGGTGTGGGTGAGGGAGGACTGGATGCAGGGTGTGTAAGCTTTTGGCTTCTAGAGTTTGAGTGGAAAGGAAGGGTTTGGGGCAAGAGCCAGATCATATTGAGGATTTTGCATAGGGTAACCATGGCAACAGCAGTTTAATGCCTGTTCTGCCCGAAATGCACAGCATGTTAGTGACTGTCTTTAATGCTTAACAACATTTTATTGTAAACTACAGTTTGTTTTTTATTATCATCCTCAGTGTGTGTGCGTGTGTGTGTGTGGCGGTGATTTATTTATATTTCCAGCTGTTCCTTCTCCTTTTCTGTTCTGTCCCAAACTAAATACACATGGTAATGACTTTCTGTCCGCCTGAGCGTGGTTTCTGTCCGCCTGAGCGTGGTTTCTGTCCGCCTGAGCGTGGTTTCTGTCCGCCTGAGCGTGGTTTCTGTCCGCCTGAGCGTGGTTTCTGTCTCATAAATCTGTCTTGTGTTATTTACGTCGCGGGGGTCAATTTGATTGGGCAGATTTTCCCTTCTTCATGATCTTCCAGATTTCTGAAAAATCTGCCACCTGCCGTATGTCATCCACTGCTGTTGCCCTTCCAGTCAGATCTCTGAACCCTTGTTCCTCTACTACCATCTCTCTTGTCCTACCATGGTCCCCGTGAAGACCATGGTCCCCGTGAAGACCATGGTCAGTTACCTCCCTCCTACCATGGTTCTGTTTTAGCTAGTTACCATTTTGTCCTAGTCACATATCGATTAGACACTAGGCCTGTTGTATATATGTGTATGTGTGTGTGTGTGTGTATGTGTGTGTGTGTGTGTGTGTGTGCGTGTGTATACTCACCTAATTGTAATTGCAGGAGTCGATTCATAGCTCCTGGCATCGCCTCTTCACTGGTCGCCACTAGGTCCACTCTCTCCCTGCTCCATGAGCTTTATCATACCTCTTCTTAAAGCTATGTATGGATCCTGCCTCCATTACCTCACCTTCCAGACTATTCCACTTCCTGACAACTCTATGCCTGAAGAAATAATTCCTAACATCCCTGTGACTCATCTGAGTCTTCAACTTCCAATTGTGACCCCTTGTTGCTGTGTCCCATCTCTGGAACATCCTGTCCACCTTGTCGATTCCTCTCAGTATTTTATATGTCGTTATCATGTCTTCCCTGTCTCTCCTGTCCTCCAGTGTCGTCAAGCAGAATTCTCTTAACCTCTCTTCATATTACTTGCCCCTTAGCTCTGGGACTAGTCTCGCTGCAAACTTTCTCTAGTTTCCTGACGTGCTTGAGGGTTCTAAACTGGTGCTGCATACTCCAATATAGGCCTGACATACATGGTGTACAGAGTCCTGAACGTCTCCCTACTGAGATGTCGGATCGCTATTCTTCCTTACAATCCAAGAAAACGCAGTCCAGCCCATACCCCTCACTTGTCTTGCTGTATCATAGCAGCATATGGGCTAGTCGCCCATATGCTGCAGCAGTTATTTGGCTGAGGTGTGCCTCAGGAGATGTGTTTGGTATTATACTCACCCCAAGATCCTTTTCCTTGAGTGAGGCTTGAAGTCTTTGGTCCTTCCTCTAGACTGTACTCTGTCTGCGGTCTTCTTTGCCCTTCCCCGATCTTCATGATTTTGCACTTCCTGGGGTTAAGACTCCAGGAGCCAGTTGTCGAAGAAAGCTTACAGTCAGTTGTGTGTGTGTGTGTGTGTGTGTGTGTGTGTGTGTGTGTGTGTGTGTGTGTGTGTGTGTGTGTACTCACCTAGTTCTCACCTAGTTGTGGTTGCAGGGGTCGAGTCTTAGCTCCTGGCCCCGCCCTCCGTGCGTGAAGCGAGAGCTTTAGCCACTAGGCCACCGTGTGTGTGTGTGTGTGTGTGTGTGTGTGTGTGTGTGTGTGTGTGTGTGTGTGTGTTTGAGTGTGTGTGTGTGTGTGTGTTTGTGTGTGAGTGTGGGTGAGGGTGTTAGTGTGAGTGTGTGGGTAGGTGTGGGTGATGGTGGGGTTGTGTGTGTGAGTGTGAATGTGAGTGTGGGTGTCGGGGTAGTTGTGGGTTATGGGTTTAGGTGTGGGTGTGGAGTATGGGTGTGGGGTATGGATGTGGGTATAGGTGTGGGGTATTTGAGTGGGTGTGGGTTTGCGGTATGGGTGTGGGGTATGGATGTAAGTGTGGGGCATGGGTATAGGTGTGAGTGTGGAGTATGGGTGTGGATGTATGGTATGGGTGTGGGGTATGGGTGTGGGGTATGGGTGTGGGATACGGGTGTGGGATATGGGTGTGGGTGTGGGGTATGGGTGTGGTTGTGGGGTATTGGTGTTGGTGTGGGGTATAGGAGTGGGTGTGGGGTATGTGTGTAGGTGTGGGTGTGGGGTATGGGTGTGGGTGTGGGGTATGGGTGTGGGGTATGGGTGTGGGAGTGGGTGTGGGGTATGGGAGTGGGTGTGGGGTATGGGTGTGGGAGTGGGTGTGGGAGTGGGTGTGGGGTATGGGTGTGGGAGTGGGTGTGGGAGTGGGTGTGGGGTATGGGTGTGGGAGTGAGTGTGGGAGTGGGTGTGGGAGTGGGTGTGGGGTATGGGTGTGGGTGTAGGGATGCAGAGACTACGGGCGTTTTAAAGTTTAGTGCTGCGTGAAGGGGAGGATGAGGAAGACAAGGAGGAGGAAGACAAGGAGGAGGAGGAGGGGGAGGAAGACAAGGAGGAGGAGGAGGGGGAGGAAGACAAGGAGGAGGAGGAGGGGAGGAAGACAAGGAGGAGGAGGAGGGGGAGGAAGACAAGGAGGAGGAGGAAGACAAGGAGGAGGAGGAAGACAAGGAGGATGAGGAAGACAAGGAGGATGAGGAAGACAAGGAGGATGAGGAGGGGGAGGAAGACAAGGAGGATGAGGAGGGGAGGAAGACAAGGAGGAGGAGGAGGGGAGGAAGACAAGGAGGAGGAGGAAGACAAGGAGAATGAGGAGGGGAGGAAGACAAGGAGGATGAGGAAGACAAGGAGGATGAGGAAGACAAGGAGGATGAGGAAGACAAGGAGGATGAGGAAGACAAGGAGGATGAGGAAGACAAGGAGGATGAGGAAGACAAGGAGGATGAGGAAGACAAGGAGGATGAGGAAGACAAGGAGGATGAGGAAGACAAGGAGGATGAGGAAGACAAGGAGGAGGAGGAGGGGAGGAAGACAAGGAGGAGGAGGAAGACAAGGAGAATGAGGAGGGGGAGGAAGACAAGGAGGATGAGGAGGGGGAGGAAGACAAGGAGGAGGAGGAGGGGGAGGAAGACAAGGAGGAGGAGGAGGGGGAGGAAGACAAGGAGGAGGAGGAGGGGAGGAAGACAAGGAGGATGAAGAGGGGGAGGAAGACAAGGAGGAGGAGGAGGAGGAGGAAGACAAGGAGGAGGAGGAAGACAAGGAGAATGAGGAGGGGAGGAAGACAAGGAGGATGAGGAGGGGGAGGAAGACAAGGAGGATGAGGAGGGGAGGAAGACAAGGAGGAGGAGGAGGGGAGGAAGACAAGGGGAGGAGGAGGAGGGGAGGAAGACAAGGGGAGGAGGAGGAGGGGAGGAAGACAAGGAGGAGGAGGAGGGGAGGAAGACAAGGAGGAGGAGGAGGGGAGGAAGACAAGGAGGAGGAGGAGGGAGGAAGACATGGAGGAGGAGGAGGAAGAGAAGGAGGAAGATGGGAAGGAGGAGGAACAGGAGGAGGAGGAGGATTAGGAACTCAAGAAGTAAGACGAGGTGGAAGAGGAACAGAGGAAGATTCGGGGGAGGAGAAGAAGAAGAAGATGAAGAAGAAGAAAAGAAGAAAGAGGAGAAGAAAGGAAAGGAGGAAGGGACGACGCAGAGGGAGCATGATACGGGGAGGGGAGGGGAGGGGAGGGAGGGAAGGTAGAGGCCCCACGTAAGGTTGCTGCTTGAAGGAGGGAGGGGAGGAGACAGGAGGAGATGACTGGAGGGGAAGGAAGGAGGGAGGAAGAAGGGGTGGTAGGGAGAAGGGGGGAAAGAAGGGTGAGGGGGAGAGTTAGGTATTTTGAGCACCCAGGCGTGTGTGTGTGTGTGTGTGTGTGTGTGTGTGTGTGTGTGTGTGTGTGTGTGTGTGTACTCACCTAGTTGTGGTTCCAGGGGTCGAGTCACAATTCCTGGCCCCGCCTCTTCGCTGGTCTCTACTAGATCACTCTTCTTGCTCCATGAGCTTTATCATACCTCTTCTTAAAGCTAAATATGCATCCTGCATCCACTACATCACTTCCCAGAATATTCCACTTCCTGACAACTGTAACTGTAACATCCATGTGATTCATCTGAGTCTTCAACTTCCAATTGTGTCCCCTTGTTGCTGTGTCCCATCTCTGAAACATTCTGTCTCTGTCCACCTTGTCTCAGTATTTTATATGTAGTTATCATATCCTCCCTATCTCTCCTGTCCTCCAGTGTCGTCAGGTCGATTTCCATTAACCTCTCCTCGTAGGACACGCCCCTTAGCTCCGGGACTAGTCTTGTTGCAAACCTTTGCACTTTCTCTAATTTCCGCACTGCTTGGCTAGGTGTGGGTCCCAGACTGGTGCTGCATACTTCAATAAGGGCCTCACATACACGGTGTACAGGGTCCTGAACGATTCCTTTTTGAGATGTTGGAATGCTATTCTTAGGTTTGCTAGGCGCCCATATGCTGCAGCAGTTATTTGGTTGATGTGCACCTCAGGAGATGTTCCCGGTGTTATACTCACCACAAGATCCTTTTCCTTGAGTGAGGTTTGTAGTTCTGGCCCCCTAGACTGTACTCCGTCTGCAGTCTTCTTAGCCGTTCCCCAATCTTCATGACTTTGCACTTGGTGGGGTTGAACTCCAGGAGCCAGTTTCTGGACCACGCATGCAGCCTGTCCAGATCCCTTTGTAGTTCCACCTGCTCCTCGTCTGATTGAATTCTTTTCATAAACTTCACATCATTTGCAAACAGGGACACTTCTGAGTCTATTCTTTCTCTCATGTTGTTCACATATACTAGAAAAAGCTCCGGTCTGACCCCTGTGGAACCCCACTCATCACAGGCGCCCACTTTGGTACCTCATCATGTAGCATGACCTGCCTGGTCCTCCAGCATATACACTAATATCTTGTGTGGAACTGTTTCAAAAGCCTTCTTACAGTCCAAGAAAATGCAATCTACCCACCCCTTTCTCTCTTGTCTTACTGCCGTCACCCTGTCATAGAACTCCAGTAGGTTTGTGACACAGGATTTCCTGTCCATGAAACCGTGCTGGCTGTCATTGATAAGCTCGTTCCTTTCTAGGTGCTCCACCACTCTTCTCCTGATAATCTTCTCCATGACTTTGCATACTATACATGTCAGTGACACTGGTCTGTAGGTTAGTGCTTCGTGTCTGTCTCCTTTTTTAAAAATTGGGACTATATTTGCTGTCTTCCATACCTCAGATAGTCGCCCTGTTTCAATAGATGTGTTGAATATTGTTGTTAGTGGCACACATAGCACCTCTGCTCCCTCTCTCAAGACCCATGGAGAGATTTTATCCGGCCCCATCAGCTTTGAGGTATCTAGCTCGGTTAGCAGCCTCTTCACTTCCTCCTTGGTTGTATGTATTGTGTCCAACACTTGATGGTGTACCCCACCTCTCTGTCTTTCTGGAGTCCATTCTGTCTTCTCTGTGAACACTTCTTTAAATCTCATGTTGAGCTCCTCACATACTTATTGGTCGTTTCTTGTGAATTCCCCTCCTTCCTTCCTCAGCCTGATTACCTGGTCCCTGACTGTTGTTTTCCTCCTGATGTGGCTGTACAACAGCTTAGGGTCAGATTTGGCTTTCATTGCTATGTCATTTTTGTATTGTTATTGGGCCTCCCTTCTTACCTGTGCATATTTATTTCTGGCTCTATGACTGCTCTCCTTATTCTCCTGGGTCTTTTGCCTTCTATACTTCTTCCATTCTCCAGCACACTTGGTTTTGGCCTCTCTACATCTTTGAGTGAACCAAGGGCTCGCCCTGGCCTTCTCATAATTTCTGTTACCCTTGGGTACGAACCTCTCCTCAGCTTCCTTGCATATTGTCACATATTCCATCATCTCATTTATTGACTTCCCTGCCAGTGCTCTGTCCCACTGAACATCGTGCAGGAAATTCTTCATGCCTCTGTAGTCCCCTCTCCTGAAGTTTGACTTCATTCGTCCTGCCCTTCCTGCTTTCCTCTCCACTAGTAACTCTATGTATTCGAAGCTCAGAACCACATGGTCACTGGCTCCGAGGGGTCTTTCATATATGATGGCCTCAATATCTGCACTACTCAAGGTGAATACAAGGTCCGGTCTTGCTGGTTCATCCTCTTCTTTCTCTCTGGTAGTGTCCCTTACATGTTGGTACATGAGGTTTTCCAGTACTGCCTCCATCATCTTAGCTCTCCACGTTTCTGGGCCCCATGTGGCTCCAAGGTCTCCCAGTCAATTTCTTTGTGATTGAAGTCACCCACAATCAGTAGCTTTGCGCTGCTCGCATGAATCCTTCTGGCCACTTCAGCCAGTGTGTCAAACATCGCTCTGTTACTCTCATCGTACTTTTGCTTTGGCCTCCTGCTGTTCTGTGGTGGGTTATACATCACTGCCATTACCACCTTGGGACCTCCAGACTGAAGTGTTCCTATTATGTAGTTTCTTGCTTCTCCTCTGCCTTCTCTCTCCAGCTCATCAAAATCCCATTGGTTTTTAATGAGCAGTGCCACTCCTCCACCCCCTCTGTCTTTCCTCAGTATCTGATATCCCAATGGAAAGATGGCGTCTGTTATCATTCCTGTGAGCTTAGTTTTGGTGAGAGCTATGATGTCCAGTGATGCCTCTTTGACTCTTTCATGCCACTCCTCCCACTTATTCATTATTCCATCAGCGTTGGTGTACCATACCTTCAGTTTCCTCTCCATCACTGTCTTTTGGGGGTCTGTGAGGGTGAGGGACGTGGCAGTGTGCTGTGGGATTCTGCAGTATAGTGGGGTGGGGGCTGTAAATTCGGATTGTAGTTTGTGTTGGGATAGTGTATTTGGTTGTGGGGTTCTGAGGGTGGTTCTGTGTGTGTTTGCGTGCTTGTTGCTCTGCCCTGCCCAGGTTGTCCTCTACTGACTATGTCCTTGTCTCTTTTCCTAGCCCCTTTCGTTTCTGTGTCCTCTCCCTCAGCTGCTGTCGTTCTGTTCTTGTTGTGTCTCTGTCTAGGAACACCCTCTTATATGTTGATGATTCCTTCAGCCGTGATTCCTCTTGCAGGATCCTGTTCCACACTGTTTCTGTCTTGAAAATCACTTTGATCGGCCAATGTCTTCCCTTCAAGTACCCCCCAAGTCTCTGAAAATTTACTATCTCAGTCATGTCCTCCTTGCCTATTTCTTTGATGATGTTTTCAGTCTCCTGTTTCTCTTAACGCTGTATTTCATTATGTGTCCTCCTCTTGCTCTCCTGAAGCCCATGAATAAACACAGACTTCTCCCTCTCCTCCTCCTATTTCCTTTCCCTCTGTGTCTCTGGGTCCCATTTGTGTGTGTATATGTGTGTGTGTGAGTATGTATATGTGTGTGTGTGTGTGTGTGTGTGTGTGTGAGTATGTGTGTGCGTGTGCGAGTGTGTATGTGTGTGTGTGTGTATATGTGTGTGTGTGTGTGAGTGTGTGTTTGTGTGTGTGTGTGTGTGTGTGTTTGTGTGTGTATTGTGTGTGTGCGTGTGTGAGCGTGTGTATATATGTGTGTGTGTGTGTGCGTGTGTGAGTGTATGTGTGTGTGCGTGTGTGAGTGTGTATGTGTGTGTGCGCGTGTGTATATGTGTTAGTTACCATTTTGTCCTAGGCACATGTCGATTAGACACTAGGCCTGTTGTATGTGTGTGTGTGTGTGTGTGTGTAAGGAAACACTTCGAAATGTTTCCGCCCCGCCGGGAATTGAACCCGG
>WNWK01000637.1:127500-140000 GCA_009830355.1 Cherax destructor
GTAAGGGTGGGTGTCCAGTGGTGGTGTAAGGGTGGGTGTCCTGGGGTAGTGTAAGGGAGGGTGTCCAGGGGTAGTGTAAGGGAGGGTGTCCAGGGGTAGTGTAAGGGAGGGTGTCCAGGGGTAGTGTAAGGGAGGGTGTCCAGGGGTAGTGAAAGGGAGGGTGTCCAGGGGTGGTGTAAGGGTGGGTGTCCAGGGGTGGTGTAAGGGTGGATGTCCAGGGGTAGTGTAAGGGAGGGTGTCCAGGGGTGGTGTAAGGGTGGGTGTCCAGGGGTAGTGTAGGGAGGGTGTCCAGGGGTAGTGTAAGGGAGGGTGTCCAGGGGTGGTGTAAGGGTGGGTGTCCAGGGGTAGTGTAAGGGAGGGTGTCCAGGGGTAGTGTAAGGGAGGGTGTCCAGGGGTGGTGTAAGGGTGGGTGTCCAGGGGTAGTGTAAGGGAGGGTGTCCAGGGGTAGTGTAAGGGAGGGTGTCCAGGGGTGGTGTAAGGGAGGGTGTCCAGGGGTAGTGTATGGGAGGGTGTCCAGGGGTGGTGTAAGGGTGGGTGTCCAGGGGTGGTGTAAGGGTGGGTGTCCAGGGGTGGTGTAAGGGTGGGTGTCCAGGGGTGGTGTAAGGGTGGGTGTCCAGGGGTGGTGTAAGGGTGGGTGTCCAGGGGTGGTGTAAGGGTAGGTTTCCAGGGGTGGAGTAAGGATGGGTGTCCAGGGGTGGAGTAAGGATGAGTATTCAGGGGTGGAGTAAGGATGAGTATCCAGGGGTGGAGTTAGGGTGGGTGTCCAGGGGTGGAGTAAAGGTGAGTATCCTGGAGTGGAGTAAGGGTGGGTGTCCAGGGGTGGAGTAAGGGTGAGTATCCAGGGGTGGAGTAAGGGTGAGTATCCAGGGGTGGAGTTAGGGTGGGTGTCCAGGGGTGGAGTAAGGATGAGTATCCAGGGGTGGAGTAAGGAGGAGTATCCAGGGGTGGAGTTAGGGGGGGTGTCCAGGGGTGGAGTAAGGGTGAGTATCCTGTGGTGGAGTAAGGATGAGTATCCAGGGGTGGAATTAGGGTGGGTGTCCAGGGGTGGAGTAAGGATGAGTATCCAGGAGTAAAGTAAGGGTGGGTGTCCAGGGGTGGAGTAAGGGTGAGTATCCTGGGGTGGAGTAAGGATGAGTATCCAGGGGTGGAGTTAGGGTGGGTGTCCAGGGGTGGAGTAAGGATTAGTATCCAGGGGTGGAGTTAGGGTGGGTGTCCAGGGGTGGAGTAAAGGTGAGTATCCTGGGTGGAGTAAAGGTGGGTGTCCAGGGGTGGAGTAAGGGTGGGTGTCCAGGGGTGGAGTAAGGGTGGGTGTGCAGGGGTGGTGTAAGGGTGAGTATCCTGGGGTGGAGTAAGGATGAGTATCCAGGGGTGGAATTAGGGTGGGTGTCCAGGGGTGGAGTAAGGGTGAGTATCCTGGGGTGGAGTAAGGGTGGGTGTCCAGGGGTGGAGTAAGGGTGGGTGTCCAGGGGTGGAGTAAGGGTGAGTATCCAGGGGTGGAGTTAGGGTGGGTGTCCAGGGGTGGAGTAAGGATTAGTATCCAGGGGTGGAGTTAGGGTGGGTGTCCAGGGGTGGAGTAAAGGTGAGTATCCTGGGTGGAGTAAAGGTGGGTGTCCAGGGGTGGAGTAAGGGTGGGTGTCCAGGGGTGGAGTAAGGGTGGGTGTCCAGGGGTGGTGTAAGGGTGGGTATCCTGGGGTAGAGTAAGGGTGGGAATCTGAGAGTGGAGTAGGGAAGGGTATCCATGGGTTGAGAGGGGGCGGAGGGAGTGGGTTGTGAGGGGAGGTTTTGGGGGTTGTA
This sequence comes from Cherax destructor, assembly GCA_009830355.1. Taxonomy (NCBI): domain Eukaryota; kingdom Metazoa; phylum Arthropoda; class Malacostraca; order Decapoda; family Parastacidae; genus Cherax; species Cherax destructor. Next base: position 129,295 of record WNWK01000637.1, read on the forward strand.
TGTGGGTGGGACGAAAGGTTGGGATGGTTGGGTACTGGGACATGGTGAATGGGGAGGGGGCCCGGGGGGGAGGGGTGTGAAAAGCGGAACAGGGTGATAGTGGTGGGGGTGGTGGGGATTTAGGGCGGAGAGAGGGTGGGTGGGTCAGAGACTGGAGTGGGGTGGGTAGAATTGGGAAGTGAGTGGGGAGCGGATAGAAGTGGGTTGGTCTGGAGAGGGAAGGGGAGGGGGAGGGGAAGGCTGAGGAGGTTGTTCATCATGTTGCAGCTGAACTAACTAGTGTTCAGCACTGAACAATAATATTACGAGAGTGGGCGGCAGAGTGGGCGAGCGGGCGGCCAGCAGAGTGGGCGGATGAGTGGGCGGTCTACATTCTGAACACAAAACATCAAGACTATGTGTCAGGTATGCTGTGCAAGGTATGCTGTGAAAAGTATACAATTAGGTATACTGTGTCAAGTATACTGTGTCACGTATGTTGTGTCAGATATGCTGTGCCAGGTATGTTGTCATGTATGTCGTGTCAAGTATGCTGTATCAGGTATGTTGTGTCAGGTATGCTGTGCCAGGTATGCTGTGTCAGGTATGTCGTGTCAAGTATGCTGTGTCAGGTATGTTGTGTCAGGTATGCTGTGCCAGGTATGTTGTATCAGGTATGTCGTGTCAAGTATGCTGTGTCATGTATGTTGTGTCAGGTATGCTGTGCCAGGTATGTTGTGTCATGTATGTCGTGTCAAGTATGCTGTGTCAGGTATGTTGTGTCAGATATGTCGTGTCAAGTATGCTGTGTCATGTATGTCGTGTCAAGTATGCTGTGTAATGTATGTCGTGTCAAGTATGCTGTGTCAGGTATGTTGTGTCAGAGATGTATCAAGTATGCTGTGTCAGGTATGTTGTGTCAGGTATGCTGTGCCAGGTATGTTGTGTCATGTATGTCGTGTCAAGTATGCTGTGTCAGGTATGTTGAGTCAGGTATGCTGTGCCAGGTATGTTGTGTCAGGTATGTCGTGTCAAGTATGCTGTGTCAGGTATGTTGTGTCAGGTATGCTGTGCCAGGTATGTTGTGTCAGATATGTCATGTCAAGTATGCTGTGTCAGGTATGTTGTGTCAGGTATGCTGTGCCAGGTATGTTGTGTCATGTATGTCGTGTCAAGTATGCTGTGTCAGGTATGTTGAGTCAGGTATGCTGTGCCAGGTATGTTGTGTCAGGTATGTCGTGTCAAGTATGCTTTGTCAGGTATGTTGTGTCAGGTATGCTGTGCCAGGTATGTTGTGTCATGTATGTCGTGTCAAGTATGCTGTGTCAGGTATGTTGTGTCAGAGATGTCGTGTCAAGTATGCTATGTCATGTATGTCGTGTCAAGTATGCTGTGTCAGGTATGTTGTGTCAGAGATGTCGTGTCAAGTATGCTGTGCCAGGTATGTTGTGTCATGTATGTCGTGTCAAGTATGCTGTGTCAGGTATGTTGTGTTAGAGATGTCGTGTCAAGTTTGCTGTGTCATGTATGTCGTGTCAAGTATGCTGTGTCAGGTATGTTGTGTTAGAGATGTATCAAGTATGCTGTGTCAGGTATGTTGTGTCAGGTATGCTGTGCCAGGTATGTTGTGTCATGTATGTCGTGTCAAGTATGCTGTGTCAGGTATGTTGAGTCAGGTATGCTGTGCCAGGTATGTTGTGTCAGGTATGTCGTGTCAAGTATGCTGTGTCAGGTATGCTGTGCCAGGTATGTTGTGTCAGGTATGTCGTGTCAAGTATGCTGTGTCAGGTATGTTGTGTCAGGTATGCTGTGTCAGGTATGTTGTGTCATGTATGTCGTGTCAAGTATGCTGTTTCAGGTATGTTGTGTCAGAGATGTCGTGTCAAGTATGCTATGTCATGTATGTCGTGTCAAGTATGCTGTGTCAGGTATGTTGTGTCAGGTATGCTGTGCCAGGTATGTTGTGTCATGTATGTCATGTCAAGTATGCTGTGTCAGGTATGTTGTGTCAGGTATGCTGTGCCAGGTATGTTGTGTCAAGTATGCTGTGTCAGGTATGCTGTGCCAGGTATGTTGTGTCAGGTATGTCGTGTCAAGTATCCTGTGTCATGTACATTGTGTCAGGTATGCTGTGCCAGGTATGTTGTGTCAGGTATGTCGTGTCAAGTATGCTGTGTCAGGTATGTTGTGTCAGGTATGCTGCGCCAGGTATGTTGTGTCAAGTATGCTGTGTCAGGTACGTTGTGTCAGAGATGTCGTGTCAAGTATGCTGTGTCATGTATGTTGTGTCAGGTATGCTGTGCCAGGTATGTTGTGCCAGCTATGCTGTCAGGCATGCTGTGTCAAGTATGCTGTGTTAGGCATGTTGTGTCAGGTATGCTGTGTCAGGTATTTTGTATCAGGTATGCTGTGTCAGGTATTTTGCATCAAGTATGCTGTGTCAGGTATGCTGCGCCAGGTATTTTGTGTCAGGTATGTCGTGTCAAGTATGCTGTGTCAGGTATGTTGTGTCAGGTATGCTGTGTCAGGTATGTTGTGCCAGCTATGCTGTCAGGCATTCTGTGTCAAGTATGCTGTGTTAGGCATGTTGTGTCAGGTATGCTGTGTCAGGTATTTTGTATCAGGTATGCTGTGTCAGGTATTTTGCATTAAGTATGCTGTTTCAGGTATGCTGCGCCAGGTATGTTGTGTCAGGTATGTCGTGTCAAGTATGCTGTGTCAGGTATGCTGTGTCAGGTATGCTGTGTCAGGTATGTTGTGCCAGCTATGCTGTCAGGCATGCTGTGTCAAGTATGCTGTGTTAGGCATGTTGTGTCAGGTATGCTGTGTCAGGTATTTTGTATCAGGTATGCTGTGTCAGGTATTTTGCATCAGGTATGCTGTGTCAGTTATATATGGTCAGGTATGCTGTGTCAAGTATGCTGTGTCAGGTATGTTGTGTCAAGTATGCTGTGTCAGGTATGTTGTGTCAGGAATGACGTGCCAGGTGTTTTGTATCAGTTATGCTGCGACAGATATGTTGTGCCACGTGTGCTGTCAGGCATACTGTGTCACGTGTGTTGTCAGGTATATTGTGTCAGGTATGCTATGCTGTGTATGGTATGCAGTTCAAGGAACTGCTGTTGAAAATTGAATAATCTCTCAACCCTGGCACTAATATTCTTGTTGCCTGCTGACCTCAGCTTAAAACGGAAGAACGTAGTAAAGAGTGTAATAGCTGAGATAATTTCCGGAGACATCTCAGTGCAACATTCTCACACAAACAAGCTGTTGAATCCTTGTAATAAATACGCCTTAAAGCCAGCAGATAGTGGAGCCAACAAGACTCGAAAATGCACTTGACCTTATATTCACTGATAGACCTGGTACGAAATATAGCATCATCAAAGACAGTAAGTTCAGATCAGAACCTAATACAAGTTCAGACCTGCATGCACAGGGTTCCTGACCAGCAAAATACAGACAGCTAAGAGAGTGTTTTCACACCAAATTAGACTTTAACAGCGAGAACATCAACTGGATCATATAAACCGTGTCCCTAACAAAACATGCTGGGGAGATATCGTGAATAACGTGTATTCGAACTAGTGTCTAGAAAGGATCAGTTCTGCGGCACCAAAAGAATGCTCAAGGTGAATTTCACTAAAGAAAAAGAAGAGAAGCTGTAAACTTGAAAGAGAGAGACGCTCCCTCTGCAGACGAAGATGAAGACTCACAGAGCTCCTCGAGGATTTGGGACCAGTCCCTCAAGGATTTTAGAGGTGTAAATTATGATGTACGTTTCTCGTCCTGCATTCCAAGGAGTACAGGTCAAGGGACTTCAAATGTTCCCGGTAATTGATGTGCTTTACTGAACTTATACGTACAGTGAAGATCTTCTGTACATTCTCCAGATCTGCAGCTTCACTGCCTTGTAAGACGCTGTTAGTGTACTGCAGTATTTCAGCCAAGAGAGAACCAGTGACTAAGGAAGATTATGCACAAATAACCTGCACATAGAAGAGAGGAGCTTACGACGACGCTTCGGTCCGACTTGGACCATTTACAAAGTCACACTAACAAAAAGAAGGGAGGGAGTTTATATAGGCAGCAGACAGGGACGGGAACAAGAAAGTGGTGCAGGAGTAGTAGTGGAAGTAGTAGTGGTAGTAGAAGTAGTAGTAGTAGTGGAGTCAGTCATATTCTAGTAAAGAATATTGTATTGTATTGTTCCAGTCACGGTATTGTGCCCTTTTTTTTTTTTTTTGTTATTTAAGGAAGATTATCTTTGGCTTAACATCCATTCTATCATTTTCTTCACACTTGTGACCCTTGAAGTCCTCTGACATTATCACTCCTAAGTCCTTCACGTTAGTTTTTCGCTCTATTGTGTAGTTAGAATTTGTCTTATACTCCTCTGCCCATTTGTCCAGTTATTCCCTTTGTACACACTTTGTGCGCTATTACACCATGAGTGCACTAGTCGAAGTTCACAGTCTTGTATACTACATCTGCATTCTGTTTGTCTTGTAGTGCATCCAAGACCATGTCTTAGTGGTCCAGTAGTTGTGAGAGGCAGGAGCGACCATCCAAGACCATGTCATAGTGGTCCAGTAGTTGTGAGAGGCAGGAGCGACCATCCCAGACCATGTCATATTGGTCCAGTAGTTATGAGAGGCAGGAGCGACCATCCAAGACCATGTCATAGTGGTCCAGTAGTTGTGAGAGGCAGGAGCGACCATCCCAGACCATGTCATATTGGTCCAGTAGTTATGAGAGGCAGGAGCGACCATCCAAGACCATGTCATAGTGGTCCAGTAGTTATGAGAGGCAGGAGCGACCTGCTTTAAAAACCCATGCTGGCCTGGGTTGTGCAACTGTTGTGAACGCAAGTGGTTCACGATCTTGCTTCTTAGAAACCTCTCAACGATTTTTATATTGTGGGACATTAGTTCTAACCGTCTTCTGTCTACAAGAGACAAATAGAGAAGTTTCTCAAGTCAGTTCCTGATCAACCGGGTGTGATTCGTTAGTTGGAGTGCGTGTCAGTAGTGTTACTGTGTAGTATACTTAGATAATCCCAGCTACTTTACAGACATGCTCTCTTGCTATCCGTGACGTCACGAGATCCTCATAGGTGAGCCACAGCGCTCGTCCTCATTTCAAGGTTAGGCTTAGACTCGACGGCAGGCCTGGGCTACTCCTCAAGACTCCTTTAATTATACGCCTACTCCAATATCTCCTCACGAATCCCCATGACATGCGTACGGCCAGCAGTAACAGCCTGGTTGTTCAAGCCTAGATCCAACGTGAGGCCTGGTCATGGACCGGGCCCCGAGGGGATGGGGGATGACCCCTGGACCCTCTCCAGGTAGACAGGTGTCAAGTATGCTGTGTCAGATATGCTGTACTCACCTAGTTGTGGTTGCAGGGGTCGATTCAAAGCTCCTGGCCCCGCCTTTTCACTGGCCGCTACTGGCTCACTCTCCCTGCGCCATGAGCTTTATCATACCTCTTAAAGCTATGAATAGAGACTGCCTCCACTACATCGCTTCCCAAACTGTTCAACTTTCTGACAACTCTGTGACTGAAGAAATACTTCCTAACATCTCTGTGATTCATCTGAGTCTTCAACTTCCAACTGTGTCCCCTTGTTGCTGTGTCCCATCTCTGGAACATTCTGTCTCTGTCCACCTTGTCACTTCCTCTCAGTATTTTATATGTCGTTATCATGTCCCCCCTATCTCTCCTGTCCTCCTGTGTCGTCAGGTCGATTTCCCTTAACCTCTCCTAGTAGGACATACCCCTTAACTCCGGGACTAGTCTTGTTGCAAATCTTTGCACTTTCTCTAGCTTCTTTACGTGCTTGGCTAGGTGTGGGTTCCAAACTGGTGCTGCATACTCCAGTATGGGCCTAACGTACACAGTGTACAGGGTCCTGAACGATTCTTTATTAAGATGTCGGAATGCTGTTCTTAGGTTTGCCAGACGCCCATATGCTGCAGCAGTTATTTGGTTGATGTGCGCCTCAGGAGATGTGCTCGGTGTTATACTCACCTCAAGATATTTTTCCTTGAGTGAGGTTTGTAGTCTCTTGCCCCCTAGACTGTACTCCGTCTGCGGTCTTCTTTGCGATGTATACTGTGTCAGATGTGCTGTGTGAGGTATGCTGCGTCAGATGTGTTGTGAGAGTTATGCTTTCTGAGGTATGCTGCGTCAGATATGCTATGTAGGATAATTTGGAAAAGAGAGAGAGAGAGAGAGAGAGAGAGAGAGAGAGAGAGAGAGAGAGAGAGAGAGAGAGAGAGAGAGAGAGAGAGAGAGAGAGAGAGAGAGAGAGAGAGAGAGAGAGAGAGAGAGAGAGAGAGAGAGAGAGAGAGAGAGAGAGAGCAACGGCCAGTAAAATGCAGCATGAACGCACAGACTCCATCCGACCTAGGGCACCCAAACCGACCCCTCCCCCGCCCGGCCGCCCGGCCGCCCGGCCGCCCGGCCGCCCAGCCGCCCAGCCGCCCAGCCGCCCAGCCGCCCGGGGCGGTGCTGGGGACTTCCATAATAACAGCAGGGTACAAGCGCGTGCCATAATTGATGGTGGGCCGGTACACTAATTATGGAAGGTCTTGCTGCGCACCCTAATTAATAGTACCTGCGCTGCACCCCCCATTACGCCTATTTTGACCTATCAGGACCCCTGGGGGGCATGGGTACTGAAATTGGGTACAATGGGAGGGTACCTGTGTAACTTGTGGTAGGAAACTAGGAGGAGAAAGATAAGAGGAAGATTTTTTTCTGGATTTGTAACCTAGGAGGGAAAATAACTTAGGATAAATAACCCAGGATAATAACCCAGAATTGTATCCCAGGATAATAATCCATGATAATAGACCAGGATAATAACCCAGGATAATATCCCAGGATAATAATCCATGATAATAGCCCAGGATAATAACCCAGGATTGTATCCCAGGATAATAATCCATGATAATAGACCAGGATAATAACCCAGGATAATATCCCAGGATAATAATCCATGATAATAGCCCAGGATAATAACCCAGGATTGTATCCCAGGATAATAATCCATGATAATAGCCCAGGATAATAACCCAGGATAATATCCCAGGATAATAATCCATGATAATAGCCCAGGATAATAACCCAGGATTGTATCCCAGGATAATAATCCATGATAATAGCCCAGGATAATAACCCAGGATAATATCCCAGGATAATAATCCATGATAATAGCCCAGGATAATAACCCAGGATAATATCCCAGGATAATAATCCAGGATAATATCCCAGGATAATATCCCAGGATAGTATCCCAGGATAATAACCCAGGATAGTATCCCAGGATAATAACCCAGGATAATATCCCAGGATAATAACCCAGGATAATATCCCATGATAATAACCCAGGATAGTATCCCAGGATAATAACCCAGGATAATAACTCAAGATTAATAACCCAGGATGGTATCCCAGGATAATAACCCATGATAATAGCCCAGGATAATAACCAATTATAATTGCCCAGGACAATAACCCAGGATTCTATCCCAGGATAATAACCCAGGATAATATCCCAGGATAATAACCCCGGATAATATCCCAGGATAATAACCCAGGATAGTATCCCAGGATAATATCCCAGGATAATAACCCATGATAATTGCCCAGGATAATATCCCAGGATAATATCCCAAGATAATAACCCATGATAATAGCCCAGGATAATAACCCAGGATAAATAATTCAGGACAAATAACACAGAATAATAACACAGGATAATGACCCAAGATTAGTAACCCAGCATAATAACCCAGGATAATATCCCAAGATAACCCAAGAAGCCAGGCAGTGTATCTTATTTCTATCAGGCTCTGGCTTTAAGGTGCCTCCTCTTCCCCAGGATGCCACCCACAACAGGTGACTAATTCCAGGTATCTCCTTACTGCTACATAACAGCTGTTAGGAGACTCGCAGGTGTTAGGAAACTTCCATGACCAGGTTTCGAGTCTACCTGGAGGGTTGTTCCGGGGGTCAACGCCCCCGCGGCCCACTTCTTGACCAGGCCTCCCGGTGGATCAGGGCCTGATCAACCAGGCTGTTACTGCTAGTCGCACGTAGTCCAACGTACGAACCAAAGCCCGGCTGATCTGGTACTGACTTTAGGTATCTGTCCAGCTCCCTCTTGAAGGCAGTCAGGGGGTCTATTGGTAATTCCCCTTATACCTGGTGAGAGGCTGTTGAACAGTCTTGGGCCTCGGACGCTTTTGAGTTTTCTCTGAGTGTACTCATGGCGCCCCTACTTTTCACTGGGGGTATGTTGCACCGTCTTACCAGTCTTTTGTTTTCGTAGGGAGTGATTTCTTTTAGGTAAAAGAAGACAAGTGGCAACGTTTCGCTCTCCAGGAGCTTTGTCAAGCCGATTAATTATTATTTAAGTCATTTACGTCTACGGAAATTGGGTTCTTTAATCACTAGTCGGGCGTATTGAATTTCATCAGGTGGTTGACGGAATTCCGGTGTTGTACACAGGTATTGTTCCTTCATGCATTAATGTGTTCATTGAGACGTGTTTCGAGGTTTCTTGCTGTTTCACCTACGTATATTCTGTCGCAGCCTCCACAGGGGATAGTATAAACCCCTGCATTGATTGGTTCAAGGTTCTTCAATTTCGTCCTTGTCAGGTCTTTTATGGAAGTACTGGTTGCGATGACGACTCTACCGTTAGCTTGCGCGAGTACTTTAGAGATAGTCTGTGTGCAGATTAGGGACCAGTCTCTCAAGGATTTTCCAGGTGTAGATTGTGCTGTATCTCTCGTCTGTGTTTAGTGAGTACAGGTCAAGTGATTCCAAACATTTCCAGTAATTAAGGTGTTTGACGGAACTTATACGTGCAGTAAAGGTTCCCTGTACATTCTCTATATCTGCGATTTCACCTGCCTTGAATGGAGCTGTTAATGTACATCAGTAATGTACATCCAACCTAGAGAGAACAAGTGACTTAAAGATGATTATCATTGGCTTGGCATCCCTTGTTTTGAAGGCTCTCATTATCCAACCCATCATTTTCCTCGCATATGTGATAGTGGCACTGTTGTGGTCCTTGAAGGTGAGATCCTCAGACATTACCACTCCCAGGTCCTTCACATTACTTTTCCGCTCTATTGTGAGATTAGAGTTTGTAGTATACTCAGTTCTAGCAATTATTTCCTCAAGTTTTCCATAACGGAGTAGTTGGAATTTGTCTTCATTGAACATCATATTGTTCTCTGTTGCCCATTGGAAAACTTGGTTTATATCTTCTTGGAGATTTGCCGTGTCCTCAATGGATGACACTCTCATGCAGATCCTAGTATCGTCTGCAAAGGATGACACGGTGCTATGGTTTACATAGCACCGTGTCATCTGATATGAGGATGAGGAACAGGATAGGTGCGAGTACTGTGCCTTGTGGAACAGAGCTCCTCACTATGGCAGCTTCTGACTTAACTCTGTTTACCACTACTTTTTGTATTCGATTGTGTTAGAAAATTGAAGATCCATCTGCCCACTTTGCCTTGGTGCTCTGGTTGACGCACTCCGCCATGTATACTGACAGGGATGCCGGGCGTAACTGGTACGCCTCAGGTGTGCAACCGGCACGCGCATTACGCATTATGCAACCCCTCCCTCTCTCCTCCCCTCTCCACCCCATTAGATACCTCTATTACGTCAGTGTACTCACGAGATGCGTATACCGCACGCGATGCGTAACTGCACGCGAAGTTGCGTAATAGCCCCTCTACCCCAAAAAAAGTGAATTGCGTGCCAATTACGCAGCGCATCGACGCACCTAAATCAATAGCCCATTACACGGGACTAATGACATGCGCCGGTGGGCAGTAGGCTCAGCCAATTACAGAGCATAATAAGGGAGATAGGGGTGGGAGGGTACCGCCAATTACACCAAATGCGAGCGTACCACGACACACACCCGGGCACCAATTTATACCCCGGGTGATATAGGATGTAAATAGTCCGTACGCCAATTACGTTGGTTAATTGAACGGAAAATTGGGGAGGGGTGATAGGATGCACTGATTCTCTATGATAATTCAGCGGTGCATGGGATAGCGGTGCGCGCGCAGCCACATGCGCACGCATGACCGACGCATCTGTAATCACCTGTAGTTATAGATTACAGGTGTAAGGACTGTATCTCTTTCTTTTGTCATGTACTCGTTAGTGCGCCCGGAATACACTCGTCATGCGCTGTAACGCATTTTAGGTACTTTCAGAGTACATACTTTCAGAGTACATACTTTCAGAGTACATACTTTCAGAGTACATACTTTCAGAGTACATACTGACCGAGACTTTCCAGAGTACTGACCGAGACATTCCAGAGTACAGCCGGGATACAGGCGTCATACTGTGTCATGCGCTGTATCAGAGCCAGGATACAGGTGTCATGCGCTGTATCAGAGCCAGGATACATGTGTCATGCACTGTATCAGAGCCAGGATACATGTGTCATGCACTGTATCAGAGCCAGGATACAGGTGTCATGCGCTGTATCAGAGCCAGGATACATGTGTCATGCACTGTATCAGAGCCAGGATACAGGTGTCATGCACTGTATCAGAGCCAGGATACATGTGTCATGCACTGTATCAGAGCCAGGATACAGGTGTCATGCGCTGTATCAGAGCCAGGATACATGTGTCATGCACTGTATCAGAGCCAGGATACAGGTG